>VUQR01028426.1:4155-18119 GCA_015108515.1 Hemichromis elongatus
ACTTATGTAAAATGTGTAAAAAAAAAAAAAAAAAAAAAGTAGCTACCACCCACAATTCATGAATTAATTGTAATAAACCACATTTTTGGAAAAACTGAGTTTAGTTTTACTTCTACAACCAGACCTGATCCCTGCCAGACCTTCAATAGAACCAGTAGGACGACTCATCCAGGTGGTCGCAGAAGAACCAGAACATCATCTGAGAAGTGCAGGCCTCACTCGGCTCAGTTAAGTTTAGAGGTCATGATTCAAGAATGAGAACGAGATTGGGCAAAAATAGCCTCCGTGGGAGAGTTCAAGGAGAAAACCACTAAGTGAGCAAAGAGATCACAAAGGCTCGTCTCACATCTGGATGATCCCGAGACTTCTGGGAAAATATTCTGCGGACTGATAATGTGTTTGTTTATCCACCTTGAGGAATCAACAGTGAAGCACATATTTTTTTTAGCAAAACATTGAATGATTAAAACAGTTCACTGCAGCCAACTTCCCAGAAGAGTCTAACCTGCCGAGCACTTCACAGAGCTAGCTATCTATCTCAACGGTTAAAACTGGTTGAGCAAAGCTGCTCGTTTTGCAGGGACTGAGCTAAGAGGTGGCCATGATGGATACCAGGCACCAGTCATTGTGTCTACAGCTGCCCCGCGCATTCGTTTACACTGATGTCTGCAAGTAACTATTCAATCAGTAAAAAACTAAAGAGTCTATTAATCCTGAATAAAAATCAAACTCAACGGGACTGATGAGACAAAAGCTGAACTTTTTACATCTGCCATCAAACCAACAGCGTTTCATAAAGAGAGCAGTCAGACCCGGTGGTGGTGGTGGTGTGACGGTCTGGGCTGCTTTGCTGCTTCAGGGCGTCGCTGCGACTGATGGAACCATGAATTCTGCTCCATCAGTCCATGTCGTGGATCTCAAAAGCACTCAGGTTAGGCAGCAGCGTGATCTGAAAAACAGCAGCTAGCCCACCTCTGATTGGCTCAAACAAACAAAATGAAGGTTTTGGAGTTGCAGAGTCAAAGTCTGGACTTAAACAGGACGTTCATGCTGAAAAGTGGTTGAATTAAAGCAATTCTGCAAAGATGAGTGGGTCAGAATTCCTCCACAGCGCTGTAAAAGCCTCGTTATCACAAAGACTTGATGACCACAGCTTATTAGGTTAGGGCGGTTACCTTTTCACACAGGGCAGGTCAGCTTGAATAACGTTTTTCCCCTTAACCAATGGAATTGTTGGGTTTATACGTCTTACTCGCCTAAGGATGAACCACCTTGGGTGATCCTCCGGCTTTGGAGTTTCTCCAGTAATTTGGTTTATGGCCAAACATGCTCCGTGTTTAATGCTAATATGCTAATGTTAGCAACTGAGTAAAAGGGTGTCTTATCCCTGCTGTCACAGGCGACAGGTGGGGTACACCCGACAAGTGTATGTGACAGGTGTGTGTCACAGGACCTGTGAAAAAGTGTGTTTTAGGCCTAGTCCACACGTAGCCGGGTTTTTCAAAAACGAATATCCGCCCCTGAAAAAACTTGCGTCCACACCGCCTTGTTTTTAAAAAAAGCTCCGTCGACATGTAACCGCATAAGGTTAAGCACATTCATTGACATGCCAAACCTGTAGGGGGCAGTAGTTCCCCGTATCCTATCCAGTCAGGCTAACTTTTTGCCTTCCTGCTTATGTTCAACAAAACATGAAACGTGTAACAACAAACAAGCCAAAAGCGCTTGGACAGTTGATAATGCGAGCGCAGCTCTGAGGGTGTCCATGCCGTAGTGCAAACACAGGTCGCAAACCTGATGTCAGCATATCTTCGTTTTGGGAGATCCCCGGCTACGCGTGGACAGGGCCTTAGCTGCCAAAGAGAAAAATGAATTAGCATCGAGCTAAAAAGCTTTTAGGGGTTCAGAACTTTTAAAGTGGTGAAACGAGGGTTTAATTAGAGCTCGTTTACAGTGTCCTGTCATGTGAGAGTCGATCAGGGTCTATAACCTCGTCTCGTTGCCTTTCCTGTTTGTCCAAGTCTGGATACTTGGCACTGTGGGGTTCCTTTCATGTCTCTGTACCTAAATGCTCCAACTTGCAGATAATTTTCCTTGAAAGAAACTTTATTTAAGCCAAATTTCCACATCATTAAGAAGATGTTTTAAGCCTTTGATGTGTGGAAGCTGGCAGAAACAGTTGTTTAATTTCAAATTTAAATATATAAAACAGTAAACAGATGAAGGGCTGATCGTGGCCTTCAAATCAAAGTTATGTGTTGTGCAGATGTTTCCACTCAACTTTAAGTAGTTTACAAACCCTTGAAGAGCTCAGCGATGGCTCTTCATTGCAGTGATTTAGTTGTTTAGCTTTCTAACTACACGCGTGAAAGATGGTAAATTTAACATTAAGGTGTCAAGATAAACTCAGATTTCTCTGCTCGGATACAAATAAATTATTTGAAAGGTTGGAAATGTTTGTAAGGGTGAAAGCTGAAATCGCGTGTCTGCAGCAGCAGAGTGAATCGTATACAGTTTGGTTGGTTTACGCTGCTCTGTCTCAGAGTTTACTCAGAGCTCCGGAGTGATTCAGCTTTTGTTAACCCAATTTGTAGCAGAGCTCAAATGCTGCCTGCTTCCTCTTCCCTTTTTTTTATCGGTCCTGCAACATGTTAACGTGACTTTATCTGGTTTTTCTGTATTTTAACTCAACAGTCACATGAGGTCACAATTCAGTATTAAAACAAAAATGAACAAAATCACAAAAGTGCAGCAAAAGCTGAAATCGGGAAAGCTGAAACCTCTATAGACCAGTGTGGTGAATATGACAGGATTAGCTTAGCTTAGCACAAACCCTGAAAACAAGCTAGCCTAGCTACAGACATCTGCCTACCAACACCGCTGTATTCAAACCACCACCAGGTGATGACGGATGAACCTCTGCATTTAAACGTTTAAACGGCACATGTAAAAGCAAAGGTCATAAAGGGTTAGGGTTATAAAGGTTTCTCGTTTTCTCATCATCTTTTCCTTAGTTTCAATTTTTCTTTTAAAATCTACATTTTTATCATAAATGTTCGTGTATTTTTCTCGTGAAATTGCTCATGTTGTCCCAGGAATGATACATTTTCCACGTTTTTTCCCCCCTTTGGCATCAGTATTTAAGAAAGATTTTACTGCCAGCTCTTTCATTTTGGCCCTAAAACAGAAATCCCCGATGTGCAAAGACTGTGTTTACAGGGCAGGAAACAGGCGGGGCCCTCTGCTTCATGTCTTTTTTTGACCATAGCAGTTTAGGAAATTCCTGTGGCCGTCTGCGCTTACCTCAATTTTCATTTATATCCAGAGCTTCCCAGCAATACCCTAAACAAGGCCTCCTCTGTGTCAGGGATCTCCCGAACAACGCTCGCTGCCTGCTAATGTAGGGAGCACCTTATTAGTCGCTGCACTGAGCATCTACTCAGCTGGCACCGGCCTGCACCAGGACGAGCTGCCAAAGGCTCGAAAACAAGCTCATTAAAACCGCAGAACTGCTCCGTGTCCGCGCTCTGCAACTCATGTCGGTCTGTTTGTGGTCCTCCAACTGTAACCCAGGACGATAATCGCCACCCTTTGATCACCATCTGTCTTGTATTGGTGAACTAAAACAAAGCGTTGGCGGTAAACACTGATGACTGACCCTGTTTTTAATGGAAATCCCGACTCACTTTGGCACATTGTTGTGCACTGGAAGTCTCCACAGAGCTTAGTGAATGTAAATCAAGGCAGAAAATCTCATGTTTTTATCTCTGCAGGCGATACTGTAAGAAATAACTTTAACTGTTCCTTCAGAATCTGTCGCTTTTCTGTTGTTTGCAGAGACATTCAGATTTCTGTCTATTCGTCCTGATGGTTTTGTCTTACAGATCAGAAACAGGAAACAGTCTGAACTATGATAAAGTTACAGCAGATCGTTCCCTGCGGCTTACAACGACCTGGCGGTTCGTGGTCTGTGGAGGCTGGAAAGTGGTTAAATGAGGAAAACATACCTGTAACTATGACGACATAATTAGCTGTTTTCAGTTTGGAGCTGAGGTTTGAACTCCTGACCACACAGCTCAGACTCTGGGGGGACCTACACTGAGGCCGACTGAAAGTAGCTGTTTTTGAAAGAGGGCAAGGTAGCTTGTTTCAGTTTGACAAAGCAAGCCTTCTGATTTCACTACAGTTCAGCTGAAGGAGAAGTGAAAACATGTGAAGCCGAGCTGGGATGAAGCTCTGATGGGCAGATTCGCTCCTTGGTGTCTGCAGACAAGACGACTGGCAGCGTGATATCAATAAATATCTCTTTATTAGTGCATTAATGTACATCTGAATGCCGAGATGGTCTCAGAGCCTTTGGAAATATTCTGACAGTATTGCACTTCCACGCGGCGTTCGGTTCTTCGTCCGGGTCACACGATGAACGCCTCCTTCGCCCCCTGCTGAGGAGGAAACAGGAAACACCTGTGAGGTCACATTCGAGTGTTTGACCGAGGTCACCGTGATGACTAAGAGGTGTGTTATCGTGTCGTGCGCTCAGAGAAAACTAGCTGGCGTGTGGACCTTAACGTTAACCGTTAACCGATCGCAGCAGAATGGCAGACGGGGAAAGCACAATGTCCGCTTATTAGTTACTTATTAGTCCTTTATTTATCCTGGCATCAGGAGTTCAGAGCAGAACTGAGGTTCAGGTGTCTGACCAGCTGACCAGTACCTGGGGACCTCCCTCTTTGGCATCACTGTCAGACGGTGAGCATGAGGCTCCACAGTCTCTCTGCTCACAAAGTGCGATTAGTCTGGATTTAAAGTGAAATGAACACTAGTGAAAGCTGGTTTGTTCTCATGGTAGCGTTTTGGACACGGCTGAAAACAAACGATGACGTCTGCTGGGTTCACAACACATCTGCCTGATTTCCAGCTAACACTGATGTAGCAATAGTTAAAAAAGTTTTGGCAATCTGTGTTAGTGTTACAGCTGTTTTGTGTTATCGCAGCACTGAGAAGCCAGATGTAAGCGCCCAGTTTCAAAGGATGAAGTCATTAAACGAGGCGTGTCCTGGTGGGATCTGCCTGGAAAACCTCATCTAGGAGGCGCCCACAGGGATCCTTGTCAGATGCCTCCCTTTGATGTGGAGGCATAGCGGCTGTAATCTGAGCTCCTCTCAGACTGAACTCCTCAGCCTTTCTCTAAAGCCTGCTCTGGTCTTCTGCAGGAAGTCTTTGTAGGTACGACGTAACTAAGAAAGGCGTGAGATCCTCGGTGCCAGCGGAAACATAACATGTTGGGCATTTTCCCTCCTGCGTCCTCGCTCTCTGTTGTGGTCGTGTAGTTGGATTTCCCCCACAGGTATCTGCGATATCTCGTTCTTTCAGTCACTACTCGATCATTTTATCTCAATCGTCTTGTTTTAATAACGGTAAGTAAAATGATTATTGGGTTTAACGCACAGCTCTGCTCTCTCTGGGTTTGCTCTGCTCGTACACGCTCACCTGCAGAAATCTGCAACCTCAGTTTGGACATCACGACATGCATTCATCAGAACAAATGCACTCAGTCGTTCGTCATCGTGTTCATTAGATATTAATTCAAGCGTCATAAACTGCTAAATGAGCCCTTAGTGTAGATGCCAACATGATGATGCCAGCAGCACTTATGCTTAGCTGACTCACTGTCTTCAGTCTGAGCACCACATCTGCTCACTAACACACAAACTGAGCAAAGTCCAGCGTTTCCAAATTATCCATTAAATGCCTTCAAATGTATTTCCATCACATTATGGATGACAGGATAAAAAACGCAGACAGGACGTGCTGTTAAAACTGTATTTAGATGCACAGACGAGCATCTCTTCTCACCAGGAAAAACGCCCGTTTCGGAAATGCGCACACGTACACGCCGTCAACTCCCAAACAGGGCTTTTCCTGCCCGATACACTCTCAGAATGTCGTCTTATCTCCACTTCCAGCTCATCCTGTTTTATTTCTTTACATTCTCCACTGTCAGCTGTTTACCTTGTTGAGTTCAGGAAAAAGCTCCAGCACGGCGATGTCCAGCAGGACGTACGTCATCTGTGGGGGAGACATGATCGGGCCAGTCAGAGTCGGAGGGGAAAAGCTTGTGCCAGTAAGACAAAGTAAAAACATGCAGGACGTATTCAGTCAGTACTCGGTGTTAACATCCAAACACTCCTGGTTTTAGATATTAGGCGTCATCATCCAGTGACGACTCCGTTTAATGTAAGCATCCCTGAGATGGATTTCAGAGGTGTTTAAGTACAACATGAAGGGGAAGAGCTGAAAACAGGAAAGGCTCAGCTGGAAGTCGTCGGCTTGCGTCCTCCGGCTGTAGCATCGGGCAAGTACAGACGTGTGTGTTTTATATAGATCAAACACACCTAGTAAAAAATGGCCCCTGGCGTCATTAACCTCGTGTTTCCTGCCACAGACCCTCATCAGCACTGATGTGCACAGAAACTAGTTTGTCCTGCTGCAGCGCTCGTCTAACACGCGTTCACACTGGAAGAAACACGTGATTAACTGAGGCTCAGACTCAGGACCGCTCACAGGAAGGTAAAAACGTCCGTGCACCGTCGGGAATGGAGGGAAACTTTCACGTGTAAGAGAAAAGGCTTAGGCACAGCCCACACAGACCGTCAGCTCTGCGGCTGAACATCAGGTCAAGCTGAAAAAAGCTCCCACCTGACTCCTTTAGAATCAGCTGATTTACAATAACTTTAGCATGTTGAATTATTCCACGTAAAACTTGACCTGCAGACTATGAATATTTTCATGGTACTCGAGTGGGTCCAAATGTGGCGCGTCCAGCATTTCTGAGTGTAAAAGCCGGCTACCACAAAATATATCTTCTGATACGGCGGTTTTAAACACTTCCTGTTAGGTCGGGTGTCTTTCTGTTTGCATCAGAGTCATCAAGCTATCAAACACTCGTCTTCTCTGGAAGCGGTCGTTGCTAGGCGACCATCATTCACTTCTGACACCTGTGGTGTCTCAGCAACCCAGACTCTGAGTTTAAACAAGCTTAGATGTGCCAGAGAAATAAGCTTCACATTTGGACCCACCCAAACATTACGTGACAGATCACCGTCGGGCCTGCCTGAACACGCAGGGAGCTCTCCTGAAGGCTGAGCTGAAACGCGGATTCGGAGAACGAACGTTTACCTGCTTGTTGAGCAGCGGCTGCTGAAAACTGTCAAACAGCAGCTGGATACCTTCGTACTTTGCCTCCTCGGTGATGCACTTCACCACAAAGTCTGAAATGGAAGCACATCGTACAGCTTTATTAGGCCGTGGGTATGTGAGGTTCGAGTCGGAGGAGGCTTTTTGTGACTCTGTGTTTTATTAAGTGTTCAGCAAATCAAAGTTACTAATATTATTACACTGGAGACTCTCATCTGAGCAGAGGAAACTTGAACTGCAGTCCAGGACGAGAAGCAAAACACTCAAATTGATTACAGGAAGCAGATTAAGTGGCGCTCTCACTTGTAGTGACAGCAGCTGCGTTCTGTGCAGCCTCCAGCTGGAAGGAAGCCTCGGCGTCTTTAAAAGCAGACGGATCACTTCTGTACCGCAAATACCAAAAGGAAAAGCATCTCGGACAACTCCAGTGTTTAAACTGGGACTTTGGATCCAGTCTGAACAGCAGACTGGGAAGTGAGAACAGTTCATTTCCACTTTTCCTTTTAAAGTCACGGATCTAAAGAAACTGCCCGCACGCCCCCAGCTTAAGAAATGTTTTTATAAAAAGATCCGAGAAGGTTTTTATCCCCTTTAAATCAGGCTGCGAGACGTTCACTGGCACGTCAGAAGAGTCGGATTTTAGCCCGCATGCAATAACATACCACAAGATAAAACCTAGCAGGGCATGATGATTGATTATTAACGATTACTGGGACTAAGTGAGACCCCACCTGGCAGGTACTTCATCATCTCCTCAAACGTCTGCTTAGCTCTGGCTTGTTTGGCCTCCGCCGTTCGTTCCTCGCTGCTCTCACAGAACACGGCGTCTGCAGAAATGAACAAATCGCAGAGTTAAAGTTTCCTTCTCTCTTTTTGGAAACTGAAACATTGCACAGAGGCAGAGGTTTTCTGCAGTGTCACACAAGATGAATCAACGCTTGTTTTGGTGGCGTAAAAAATCCGAGCAGCTCGTAAATCGCCTCAAAAGCAGCGCCGCCGCTCGGAAAAAGAAATGGCGTCCTACCTCGGAGCTGGGTGATGAGGGAGACGACGCGGTGCTCCTGGAGGACCTGCTCCAGCTTCAGCTGCATGTACTGATCCATGTAGGCTTCAAACGTGCTCTTCAACAAGATCCTCCCGGCAGACAGGATGTGATGCAGCCAGTCCGGCATGCGAAACACCACCCGGCCTGCGAGTTCAAACACCAGCACGGATACAGAGAGTCATCGAATTGGCCAATCGAAACTCTTCTAAATCGCTACAGGTCTGTGCGTTGAAGGCGAAATCTCTGCTTAAAGAAAGGAAGGTAAAACGAGCTTCAGTGGGACTCGTTAGCATGGCGCCTGCTTTCTAAACCAGACTGTGGGTCTGTGATCAATACGAGCATCTCCGGCCCTGCTTTGATTATCAGTACAATGTGTGTTATGTTACCATAGTGTCTGCAGGAAATCACTGGACGCTTTCCTGCTGTCATTTTCCCTTAAATGCTCTGACTGCAGGAAGTCCCAGCTTCCAGGACGTGTGCCATGTAGCCCCGTCATCGTGGCGTTTCTCACTTCGTTTACTTACACGGTGACCGTGACGGAGGCCGTGAGACCCCCGTAACGGCTAACGGCTCCTCAGCCTCACTCACCGACATACATCATGTAGTCGTACATGCCGTCCACAGCGAACGTCTCTGAGAAGAAGTTGGGGTTGTGCTTCCTCTCCGACAGGTTGGCGTTGTTCTTGAACAGGCTGCTAACGAGCTGCAGGACAACGAGCACACACCGTTACCTCGTAACGATTAAACGCTCGACATCAATTAAAAGTTGAAGAAATGTGACGCAAAAAAAACCAGAGCTAAGCTGCAGAGGATCACGGTTTGTAACACACCGGAGACAGATCTCCTCCGATGACCCCACAGCACCGTATCGGCCTAACACAGCGTCTTCACGGCGCGTCTGCTCGGAGGACGCCGTTTTCGTTGTTGTGTTTGAGTCGCTCACTGTGTTTAACGCCGTTTCTTTAACTGGACTACGTGAACATTCTCCTGTGCTGAACATTGAATTATAAGTAAATAAACTACGCAGCACTCTATGATAAATACTCAAAGCTTTTACTTTGTAATTCCTTTAGATATGAAGTGATAACGTATAATTTGTGATCCTGTGTGGATTGAAGCCAACCCAAAACGAAGCTGTTTTTGGTCCACAGTGAACGGACGCGTGCGTGTGAAGACATGGCGCTGAAGCTTCCGTGTGCATTTACAGCGCGCGTGTTTTTTTACCTTCTTGTTTCCCGCCGTGGGGCTGACGATGGTCAGCTCGGGCCGGCTCGGTTTGGGTTTGGGAGACTCGCACGAGTTGACGAAGGACTGAAGGAAGGGCTCCAGGTTCTGTCCTCTCTGCAAAACAGACGTCAGCCAGTTTCACAACACATGTGATACATACACACCAGCAGAAACAATGCACAGTTCACGGCGCGGCGCAGGGAAGATCACGGGTCACGGCTCCAGGACACTCGCACCGTTAAAGACCACGCCAGACTTCAGAGCATGATTATGATGAACTACATGGTAAATGGCCTGTATTTGTACAGCACTGTACTAGTCATCACATTCACACACTGGTGATGTTGCTACATTGTAGCCACAGCTGCCCTGGGGTGCACTGACAGAGGCGAGGCTGCCGGACACTAGGGGGCGCCACCGGGCAATGGGTGAAGTGTCTTGCCCAAGGACACAACAGCCGAGACTGTCGGAGCTGGGGCTCGAACCGGCAACCTTCCGATTACAAGACGAAGTGCCAACTCTTTGAGCCACGATGGCCCCAGAACTCACGACTACACGTTGGACTGCAGCAAACCTGCATCAGACGAGCTGCACGTTATTACCCGACAATGAGAACATCAGCAGATCTTTATGGACCCAATTTTATTTCCCTTGATTTTGAATCCACGTGGAGGTTCCTGGACGTCCCTGCAGGAGCACTGATGAAGAACAAGTTTGTAATATTGGTTCCTCAACTTCTTCTAATGTTTTTGGTCAACACAGAAAAGTTGTTTTAACTGAAACAGTTGATGTACTTATTTTTCCACTGATTTCCGTGAGATTCGTTATTTATTCATTTATGGCGTGACATACACAAAGGAGGTAAAGCGCTGGTCCCAGGTCGGCCTCGTCAACGCCGCCGACCAAGACGACCACCTTCAAATACATCAGACGTTAAACAACTTTACAAAACATTTAAACTGAATTGAAGCTTTAACTTCTGTCCTGGGATGTAAATCAAGTTTCACAAGAAAGCTCTACTCTGTGGGTAAATTCCACCTTAAATATATAACCATGAACGTCAGTAACAGGAAACGATGAGACTCCGTTTCCCTGTGAATCTGTCCTCGAGGTCGGAGCGCACGTCCTTCATCGCCGACTCGGTTTGTGGGATTGTGTCTGTGTGCGTATATTCCCGATGCTTGTGACTAACGGTGACGCTCGAAGTTAGACGACATGAATCGTGAGTAATTCTGCAGGTCTGGGCTCACAGTAGAGGAAAATATCAGCTTACCAGAAACACGCAGCTTTTAGAGTTGGGACGCAGAGAAGCTGCACATTCACACGCTCCTAAAGTGACTCCAGACGGCGCGAGGCGTTTGCTTCGTTAACCGAGATAACGCCTTCACAAAGCCAAGAGAAACACCGAGAGGACGAAACACTCACCTCCTTTATCAGTTTTCCAGGAACAGACTTGAAGATTTTTCCTGTAGAAGAAAAACAGGGTCACAAACTGAACACAGAGAAAGACGGCGGCAGCGAGCGCTGAGGGAAAAACGAAGAGTTTCATACAAATGTTTCACAATAAAGTCTATTTTTTTAAGAAAAAAAGTAATAATGAGACATTTGAATTAGCAAAAGTTGAGTAAAGACAGAAGTTGTGATGACATCACTGCCTGACTATTAATGTCCAGCAGTCACAATAAAACCTCTCCTTTTACTCGTCCATGCATAAACCAGCAGCTACCGCCAGCTTTTAGGCTGGAATGTTTTGTTACTTCATGCAAGAGATGACTTCGGTCACAGTGTTGAGTCATCCATCCAGCCACACCAGTCAGAACGTCTCTGGTTCAGATATAAACCAACAGTCCGGAGCAGTAGGCTCTCCATGTCTGAGCTTCCACATTCAATCAGTGACGTTTGAATTGTAACCAGAATAACTGACGGTGACCGTTTTATTTCTTCACTGGGAGAAGATGAACTCGCTGAGACTGCACGTGTGCCAAACGTGCAGCGGCTTGAACAAAGTCTTCGTCTCGGCCTCGTTGTGCTTTGCGACATTAAATATTGGAGCACACGTCAGCTACAATTCTCAGACTGCAGCTTCTGGCGGCTCTGCAGCCGCGGTGACATCGGTGCAGGTGGTCCCACCTGCTGCAGGTGAGCTAACAGCGCCCTTTAGCAGCGCAGCTACTCTGAAACGGTCACATAAAGAGATGCAGGGCTCGTGTGACGTGCTGCTTACGTACCCAGGTTGACATCGGGCAGCATCTTGTCCAGGAACTGATGCTCCACGTGAGGAGACAGGAAGTCAACCAGCAGCTGACTGTTGCTGAGCTCCGGATGCTGCAGGAGAGTCTGCGCACAAACACAAAGAGCCGGGACTCTGAGCAATGCTTAGCTCCCAAACAAAGACGTACAGAAAAATACAACAAGCGCTCAACGTCATCAGGCCAAGCAGAGGTGCAACGACCAACTGGGATGCCTCGTAGACTAACAGAGCCTGGACAAAGAATAAAGACTCTACAGCAGCCGTGCTTCACTGGCTTCTTTAACGCTCCTGTCCTCAAACTCCAGACTCCCAGTACCTGCAAATATTTCTCAAATTCTTCCCTTTTAGATTCGAGGAACTCGTAGTTCTTCGGTCCGATGATTCTTTTGGATGGAAGCTGTGCATCTTCAAATGGGCCTGGGAACAAAGTCAAGCAGGGAAAAGGGTTCAAATGCCAACAGCTGAAAGATAACAGTGTGATTTGATAAAAGTGAGGTAGGTATATAGACTGTATATGTAGACAGGACACAGCCAGCCTGTGGTTTGTGGAATCCTTTCACATTAAAAGCAGATGGAAGAGCCAGCACAGAGTTTCCATCTGTTGGCCATTTCAAAGAACGCATATTTAGAGCTCTTTCCCTTTCGACCTTAACTTTTCAGCCCTTCTTCAGCGGTGTCCATCTCTTATATACAGTCTATGCTTTTGTAAACAATCCATATTACCGTGGAATTCGGTGAGTTTGGACTCCAGGACGTAGAACTCCATGTACTTCCTGTACACCAACCACTTGTCTCCTTCATCATCAGCTAAAGAACGAGAGCAACAAGCGTTACATCATCTGACTGATGGGTCAGCGAGTCTGGGCTACCTCACGGGACCACTTCTGATTATCGAACAAAGAAATGTCTGCTCTGAGCAAACGAAACCTCGGTAAAGATCGGTTTTCTACAAACATCTTCGGGCTGTGCAGGAAGAGCCTGGCGAAGGTTTGTTCTTCCTCACTGCTCGCTCACCGTTCTTCTTGTCGTTGCGCTCCACGTTGATGCAGAAGACGAGGATCCGCTCCTTCTTGACGTCGTCGTCGTAGAAGTCGATGTAGGGGATGGTGATGCTCCAGGCCAGAAGGTTCCTCTGAGGTTCGGGTGTGACGGCCGGCTCGTCGGGAGAGTCGTCCTCCATCACGACCGTGGCCTCCTCCACCTGCAGTACGGACAGAGGACACTCCCGACTAACATGTCGAGCACCCACGTGGAAAATGCCTCGTCCTGTATTCGATGCAGGACTCACCGCATTGTCGTCGACGTCGTTCATGGCGCTGGGCGGCAGTAAGGCGCCCTCCATGGTCGTGCTTTTGAACACGCCTTTGATTTTACTGCCGATTCCTCTGATGCCGAACGCCTCCCCTCGTTTGGACGCGTTTCTGAAGAGAACACAGAACATTTCATCTCGCTCCTGTGGACTCGCAGGACGAATTCCCACAGAGGACTTCTCTGTGCTCGGACGTGCGATGAGTGAAATGTAATCAGAATACAATGATGTGCAAATCATGTCAGTGAAGTACAAACTGGCACCGTGCTGCATCACCGCTCCGTAAACTCGTTTGGAAGCTAAAGTGAGAACTGCCTTTAGTCTGAAGCCTCGTTAGAGCTTGAAAAACACGTTTCATAGCTTTTCATGTCTGACTAAATCAGTATAAACGCGCTTCCTGCGGTCTCGCTATCCTTTCCTGATGTAAAGTCTTTTCACACGTGATCATCTGAGTTGTCTGTGAAGGTTCTCAGTCATCCAGGTCATCGTAGTCTAAGGAGCTGTAAGGAAAAGGCGTCTGGACTTCTTTAGGTTGCTCGAAGACGTTTCACCTCTCATCCGAGAAGCTTCTTCAGTTCTAGGGTCAAATGGTGGAGAGTCCCATATTTAAGCCTTGTGGGAGTGTCCCTCGTAGAGGGACAATGGGCCCCCTACTGATCCTCTACCTAATCACACGAGGTGTGACAAGACGGGACAAGACTCTGCCGTCCATCTGCATCTAAAGGTCAAAGGTCACTCTTTTGAGGATGCCAATGTTCACATTTTGGACAGAGAAGACAGATGGTTTGAAAGAGGAGTGAAAGAAGCCATCTATGTCCACTGTGAACGGCCATCTTTGAACAGAGGCGGTGGTTTACGACACCAACTGTCTGCCATCTATAATCCAGTTCTGAGATCCCTGCCCAGACGCCTTAATGCCCACTCACATCCTGGGC
>VUQR01028430.1:0-10965 GCA_015108515.1 Hemichromis elongatus
AAATATGCTCTCTCTTTCTAGTCCCTGTCAGTACTCTGGCTGCAGCATTTTGAATTAATTGAAGGCTTTTCAGAGAGTTTTTGGGACTTCCTGATAATAATGAATTACAGTAGTCCAGCCTGGAAGTGATAAATGCATGAACTAGTTTTTCAGTGTCACTCTGAGACAGGATATTTCTAATTTTAGAGATGTTGCGCAAATGAAGAAAGCAGTCCTACATATTTGTTTAATATGTGTATTGAAGGACATATCTTGGTCAAAAATGACTCCAAGGTTCCTCACAGTGTTACTGGAGGCCAAGGTGATGCCATCCAGAGCAAGAATCTGATTAGATACCATATTTCTAAGATTTTCAGGGCCGAGTACAGTAACCTCAGTTTTATCTGAATTAAGCAGCAGAAAGTTAGAGGCCATCCAGGTCTTTATGTCTTTAAGACATTCCTGCAGTTTAACTAATTGGTGTGTGTTATCTGGCTTCATGGATAGATAACGTTGCGTGTCATCTGCATACATTAAAAACAGAAAATGCCCTTGATACTCATGACGAGTGGATCCAAACCTCTGATAACAACTGTGTGTTTTCACTGGTATTTCCCATTTACAAAA
This sequence comes from Hemichromis elongatus, assembly GCA_015108515.1. Taxonomy (NCBI): domain Eukaryota; kingdom Metazoa; phylum Chordata; class Actinopteri; order Cichliformes; family Cichlidae; genus Hemichromis; species Hemichromis elongatus. The sequence goes on from VUQR01028430.1 coordinate 607, forward strand.
AACAAAATGAAGCCCTTATAACCTTATTAGCGTGAATCAATTTGTCCACTTCTAGCTTTTTGTGATAAAAATAAACAACAGGCACGTTGCGTTCTAGTGCTGTGGAGGAGTATTAATAACCACCACAGTGATACAGTGTTGGTATGCATGGTATTAAATATGAAGTAATTTGAGGACTGAGATCAGACACAAGAAATACTTCTGCAAACATTTATTTCCTTTATTTATAGATCAAACACACGTTGTGTGTCTATCATCCATCTATTTCATAGCCTGTAAACTTATCTTCTCTTCCTCTGCTTTGTTCTCGCATGCACGTCTTTCGTTCTCTTTCCTCTGACCAACTCTTTCAATCTATCCGTCTCTCTACACACATACACACAAACTCTTTCCTCTTTTTTTTAACCTCTTGGATGCCTGGTTTCCTGTCTCTCTGCAGCCTGAAAGCCGAGCCAAATCAATTAGTCTGTAGAAATTACAGAGCAATAAATAACGAGGGCCAGTCGGCAGAAACGGAGACGGGCGGAGGGAAATCCAGAGTTATGGGACCCCTCCTGTCTGCATGTTCAGCTCAGGATGCTGCCTCTCACCACCACCACCCCCAAACCTCTAACAATGTCACTATGTAAGCTTTTTATGTGCATAACTGCATTAAGTTTACATGGTGACCCAAAGTGTTGGGAGCATTTTATTTAATGAGAGAAAGAAGAAACAAAGGAGCAGCGTTTTATGCTTGTATTTAGTGCTGCTGCAAATTTTAAAAGCACTAAGACTGGGTAACTGTAGACGCCAATCATGGGGGGTGCATCTACAGTTTAGGGCTGTCTGTGACCTTGGGCTCTTCTGTTTTCTTCTGTTACCTGATCTGCTCTGTTGCAAACTGTTCCACTCAAATCATTGCTCTGTCTCCATGAACATAGATGGCAAAAAGTATTATTTTCACGCCTTACATAATCCAGGTCAGATCTAATCCATCTTGACATTAAAAAGCAGTAAAAACACTTTAAATGACTTTCCTTCAGCTCGAAATTTTGTTACCTTAAATGAACAAAATGCGGACAAACTGGGGTCTTTCCAAAGTTAATATTTTTGTGCAGCTGCTGCGCATTTCATATGTAGACACTGTTACGTGTTTATGATTTTTTCAGGTCATCAGATGGGTCGAGTTATGGTACATGCTGTGCTTTAGCACTTGTGTGTAATTTTATTTGTTACTGAAGGAGTGGGAATGGAGTTTAAGGGGTTTAATGAGTTTCTGTGTCTGGCCATAATGTTACTTTTGTATTGGGGAACTATTACTCTGAAAAAAAAGAAAACCCCTGGACTGCAAAACAAACACAACTTTTCCCATTTGTCAGAAAGCCAGAAACTGTTGTGTATTTTGTACTTTTGTTTTTGTTGCAAACTAAAAGTTAATGTTCTATGTTGTGCAGATATTATATAGAAAAAGAAGAAAAGCAATTTTTGTACAACGCAATTAGAGCTGAGGGATAGAAAGTGAGATTAATGGGTTAGTGGGGTGCACTGGGTACTATGGGGGATTTTTGCCAGGCCTGTAGAACGTGTTTGATTTACTCATACATGAAAACATAGATGTGTGTGCTAACTTATATTTTTTTTCTTTTTATCCTTATTATGTCATTGGCCTTCACTATCTCTACTGTCTCTACTTCTAAGATTAGATTTAAAACTTTCCTTTTTGCTTTTTTCCTTTTAAAGCATATAGTTAGGGCTGGATTAGGTGACCTTGAATCCTCCCTTAGTTGTGCTGCAATAGATGTAGTCTGGTGGGGGATTCCCATGATGCATTGAGTATTTCTTCTTCATTCACCTTTCTCACTCACTATGTGTTAACAAACCTCTCTGCACTGAATCATACTTGTTATTAATCTCTGGTTCTCTTCCACAGCATCTCTTTTATCATGTCTCCCTTCTCTCTCCCCAAAAGGTCGCAGCAGATGGCCGCCCCTCCTTGGGCCTAGTTCTGCAGGAGGTTTCTTCCTTTTAAAAGAGAGTTTTTCCTTCCCACTGTCACCAAAGTGCTTGCTCATAGGGGGGTCATATGATTGTTGGGTTTTTCTTTGTATGTATTATTGTAGTTATTATAATTTATGTAATTTGCAAGTATTTGTGTGTTATAAAATTATTCCTAAAAGCTGTATAGATGTTGATAACCCTGGTACTTTGGGCAGTATATATAGTAAGCTTTATCCAGATTCAGAATATGTGTAGGAGGAGTTAGGGAAGAGGCATACAACATATGCTACAATCATTATAGCACGATGACAAACTCTTTCTTTTTACCTTGCGAGATCTGTACAGTAAGTAGTATTAACTTGGAATTTTAATGCTTGCTACTTTTTTGCTGCCAGCTCAGTTTTACTCAGCTGCATATGGCTTAAGCCAGCAGAGCACATTTTACATAAAGGATGAATGCTGGTTTTTGTAGAACAAAATATTCATTCAGTAAAAGTTCACGTTGATCTGGTAAAGAGTTAATGTGATGTACTCATTTGTTTCATCATGTGACACTATAAATCTGAATGCACGTCAATGTCATGTTTAAATGGATCCAGTTTAAAGTTTAACACTTTATGCAGCTGTCATGCTGTTAACCCTCAGAGGTCTAAGTCATCATAGGAGATAACCTTTACTCTTAACCAACCCTAACTGTGTATATACTGGAAAAAGGGAAAGCAGAATTCTTGGAAAAAATGTGGATTTTTTTTGATGAATGTAAATTAGAATATTATTTTCTTTGTTCCCTGGTTGCCAATACGTGGGAGAACAATGTAATAAAAACAAAAGTTACATATTTTGATTTCTCAATGCAGTTGCTGACAGAACCAGACAAATTTTGATGGCAACATAATGATAGGTTTGTAAAACAAGTGGTTTTGGTAAACTCGTTGCACAACTGGGAAAAACAGATTTAGACCATCTGAAATAAATGTCACAGCGACCACCCAGCAAGGGCATGTTTCCACTGCGTGTACTTACAAATATCTACTCTGGCTACTGGGCTTAAGTGCTGTATATTTCAAAATATATATATATATGTCATCATACTACTATAAACCATCCAATTAAAAACTGCTTTACTGTTATGTTTGGCCATAACCACAAAGACCCTCTTTTACTAACCAAGCTTCTTTTGTGTTAGTAAATTGTTTTATTCCTGTGAGTCATATTCAAAAGTACAACACCATCAACAGGCTTGCTCAGAGGACTCACTCATGGATGGCATGGTATTTTTAAGATTTTAATGATTTCCTTAAACTTTTCTTTTTCTAGGTGGAATGACTGCACAACTTCACTTTTTTAATGACGAATTGGGTTCACACATTTGAATTTATTTTGAACTTTCTCTTTGGTCAAAGTATACATATAGACTCAAATTTATACATACCCATCCACTAATTTTTGGTTTAATGTCCCTTAGCAAGTTGCACCTTGGCCAGATGCTTTTGGTATCTATCACCAAGATTCTGGTGTAATTCTGGTTCAATATTTGACCACTACTCTTGGAATTGGTGGCTTTTTTCCTGGCACAGGCCCAGCCTATAAGCAAAGTCCACAAATTTTTAATAGGGTTGACGTCAGGAGTATAGAAAGGCCATCCCAGAAGCTTTGTTAGCCTACTTTATCTATTCCAAAACCAGTTTTGAAATCTATTTGGTATCACTGTCCTGCTGGAACACCCAACTGTCTTCAAATTTTAACAATCTAGCTGTTGATTTGAGGTTAAGTTGAAGAATTTAGAGGTTGTTATCATCATTCATCATTTCAATGTGTGCCGTGTTCCCCGGGCAGCAAAACAGCTCCAGAGCATGATGCCACCACCACCGTGCTTGACAGGTTTAAAAGCCTCACTTTTACTCCTCCAAACAAACCTCTTGTCAGTGCGGTCAGATAATCAATCTTTGCCTTGTCTGACCATAAAACCTTTCTCCATAAAGCATTTGGCTTGTCCATATGGGCAGCTGCAAATGTCAGTTTAGCTTGAAGGTTTTTAGTTTGGAGCAGGGGCTTCTTTCTTGATTGGCACTCTCTCGGTCAATGGTGGTATAAAACTGGCTTTACGGGGAACAGTGATGGTGGTGTTCCAGCAGTTTACAATATTGGCAGGCTTGTGCATCGATAATTCCTGTGTTGTTCCTGAACATCCTAACAATTTCCTCTAATCTGAGGGTGACCGTTTGGCTTTTTTCCAGACCTCTGAAAATTGGTGACACATCTGAATAACTTCTTACAGCTTCACTGAGATCCTTGGATTTTATGACTTTTCTGAGTATTTGTCAGTCCAGTAGATGCCATCAAACAAATCCTTTTTATATATATTTATATTTTATATTGCAAAGAGAAACTGACAGCTATAGTCAATTATGATCACTGACCAGTAGTTAGAGACTTCAGCCTTGTCAAGTTAAAAGACACTGTTTGGAGCACTTATTGAGTGTATGTATATATTTGGAAGTATACTTTTGACCGTGTTTGAATGAGAGAAAATCCAAAATAAATTAAAACTCAATTCATGTTGTTTAAAGCCATTAAGGATGTATGCCGTACCATCATTTCACCCTGGAAATGATTGTAGCCCAAAGAAGTCATTTGAATGCCCAAAATGACCATATCCTTCGTGCCCATGACGAGTATATGCAAACTTCTGACAGCTGTTTCAACAAACTTCAGACACCGCTGTGGATCCACGTGCCTGGCTGTTGTATTACGGCTGCTTCTCTGTGCGATAAGCAGCTCTGCTGTTGTCCCAGTGTTAACTCAACATCCTGTGTCCACACTCTCTTCCTGGCCTTATCATACACTGTGTATGTGGGCGGAATTACAAATACTTCCGGAGGTCAGTAGATAAAGTAGATAAAGTAGATAAAGTAGATAAAGTAGACCAACAAACACTGAAGTGAACATAAAATGACAACAGCCAGCTATATCTGTGTATGTGTGTGTAGTCCAGGGTTCAGTGTGCTCCTGCAAACAGTTAAACTTTAAACAGTGATAAACAGAGGATTTGCTCCATGACTCTTGTCCACCTCCCAATGTGTTTATTGATCAGATTGTTACTGCAGAAGTCCCATAAAGAAGTCCAAGTTTTGTCCCATTTAAGGCTTAAGACACTAAAGGCTCAAGCAGGAAGACGTTCATCATAAACGGCCCACCTGCAGTGCGCTTAAAACTAATGAGCACAAAGTACTGCAGACTATTAAAAAGTACTACAATAAAAAACAGACAGCATTATTCAAACTAAAAGCAGCAGCGCTCAAACTGCAAACCGTTTACAGCCCTGACACTTGAGCTTTGAGCTGAGCTCTTCTGTCAGGAGTTCCACATTACTCAGATATACACAACCTATTTTCTTTCAGGGAGCATCAAACATGGCTCTGCTCTCCAAGGTGTTGTTTGGTCACTCTGCTGTGATGTAGCAAGATGTGGCAATAGCTAAACAAGCCTCTCATGATCTGTTGGCCTCATGTTCAAATGCTAAATTGAAGTACTACTGGCAAAGGGCACCCTCTGCGGACAAACATCTGTTAGCCTTAAAGATTAATCCAGTCAATTAAATGAAATATTATGTTTATATTTCCAGTTTAACTTTTACAAGAGATTTGGGTCGTGAAGATTTAAACAATTTGCTGTCGATGAAACTTTCCTAATTTAAGTAGAAAGCAGGCAATAACAGAGAGACAACTCTTCAAACTAAATCAAACTTTGAAAAACTTGGTCAGTCAAACATTTCTCTCTTCTTCTTTGAATTTCTGCCCCTCAAACGAATTCTTTATCCCATTATGAATTTGAGTTGATATGATAACATTTTTTGGCACAGTCAGCCTTAAATATTTAGGCTGCTCGAGATGAGAGAATGTTATACAGATGATGAGTAAAGAAGGGCGAGACAGATGTTGACAACGGTATTGTTTATCTTGCCGTTGAGACTTTTTTTTTTTGTCTCCTTGTGGAGGATTAAAGCATCTACTTTTAGTCCCTTCATAACAAATGTGATCTTTTGATTATTTAACTTTGCCAAGCGTAGTAACTGCTGTTTATTTAACAAATACAGACCGGAATTTGCTGAAAATGTATCCAGAAGATGTTGTGCTTTCTGCTCAAAGCCCAGTAACAGATGAGGATGTGGGTTGCAGTTGACACAGTGGATCACACTCACAGCTGGTTTCTTCATACTTTGAATTTTCCTTATTATGTAGAAGATCTCTGACATTTCAGGAAAACTGTGGTTTGTGTGGAGTGTGAAACTGGAGAGGACAATAGAAAGTAAGGGAGAAGAAAAGAAATTGCTCTGTTTATAAACCACAGAAGAAAAGCTGATGCAAGCTCGACATCCTGTTGAGATAAAATTACTGAAAATTACTGACTGGAGTCAGAAAATACATTAGATACTCAAGTACACCAGGAACAACAGTTGGCAGGAACATTAAACTTCTGTTTGGTTTCATCTGTCTTTATTTTTTATGCTGCTTATTCGTCAACCCACTTCAGGAAACTCTGTTTCATCTGAGCTGAACTGGTTTCACATACTGAGTAGAATAACAACCTGGCTGCTTTTAAAAGTTTGCGTGTTAAATTTTATTGACTGAACTTTTTCAAGTTCAGTTAATTGACTTGGTTTTATATTTCCATGTCATGCTGGATGACTTTAAATATTTTTTCTAGTTCACTTACTCAGAGAAAAATAAGACAAAAGAGAAGTTTTGCAAGAGAAAAAAAGGGACTTTGTAATACATTTCAAAGCAGGAAAGTCATTCTTTCTCTTTTTCTGAAAAGTTCTCGCCTCTGCACATTGATGCTGTGAGCACTGTGTTAGCACAGCAACACTCTCAAAGTTGACTGATGCTGGTTGCTCAAGCAGCTAAAATAGCTTGAGAAAAGTGACATTTTTGCAAACAATCCTTTCTCTGTTATTAGCAAGCAGCGCTAAAGCTGATGGCACATTCTTACCCTTCTGAAACATCCTGAAGGAAGTCTTTCTACAGCTGCAGCCATTGTTTAGGGTTAAAAAATTCCTTGATTAGAAGACAGTTATAAAAAATGGTGATTTTGCTTGAGAAGGCTACATCTTGCTTGCTGGAATGGAGAATATGTGCTGTAGGGAAAGATGGATGATCCATCCATCCAGCCATCCATTCACTTCTGCTTATCCTTTTCAGGGTCGCTAGGGGACTGGACCCTATCCCAGCTGTCTTAGGGCAAGAGGCAGGGTTCACCCTGTACAGGTCACCAGTCTGTCGCAGGGCTAACACATAGACAACCATTCACCCTCACATTCACTCCCACATTCATACCTATGGGCAATATAGAGTTTCCAATTAACCTATTCCTACTAACTGCATGTCTTTGGACTGTAGGAGGAAGCCAGAGTATCCACAGAGAAGATGGATGATTTAGAGAATTTTAAACAGCTCTTGATATAAGAGCCATAATAGCTGATCTAACACATTTACCTCATGGGAAACAGCATGTCCATTGCCCAAAAAATAAAGGGAACACTTGATCATCACAGTATAACATAACACAATGGATACCAATCTGTCCTTTTAGGAAGCAGAAACTATTGTGAATCCATTTCAGCTGCTTTGACACAAATTAAAGTGATAACAGGTGTACTGGAGAGACAACAATAAGACGATTTAATGGATTGGCACGTCGCTATGTATCATCAAAGTGTCTGCTGTGTCTTCCAGTTCACTATCAAGAGAGTGGTAAGCTGAACAGTGACATAGAAGGACATAAACCCAACAGCAGGACTGACCTCCGCTTCTTCGTGCAAGGAGGAACACGAGGCATCCTACAAAATGACCTCCAGCGGGCGACTCATTTGCACAATCCTGTCCAAACTGTCAGAAACAGACTCCACATGGGTGGCATGAGGTCCAAATGTCCTTTAGTGGAACTGTTGAGCTACATGGTGTTGGCCTGCATTCACACATCTTGATGAAGTCTCTCCACAGCTTGAGAAAGAACATGCTGGAAAGGGTAACATGTGTGCTGAAGGGGAAACACTGAATTATAGAAATCTAAACAACTCTTGATAACACATCCACAGCAGCGAATCTAAGCTGTTTCACATCTCTTTAAAAACAGGAGAAATAGATTCATAATGGTTTATGCTTCGTAACTAGACAGATATTTGTGTAATTTTCCTGAAATATAACTGACCTTGGCGCAAAGTGCATCAATCAAGAGTTCCCCTAGTTTATTTTCAAGCAGATTAGACCTCCAAGCATCCTGCATCTTTCCCTTATTTTGTTCTAAAAGCTACTCATTTGCTTTTTGTAATGAGGAGCCAAGTAACACTGGCCTCGCTTAGTTGCACCTAAAAACATGATTGTCAGTAAAGCTGGAGCCTGGAGCTTTCCCATTAGCAACATCAACAGTTTATGTGGCTGAATGGAAGCAGGATTTGCTGTCAGAGTAACACAGCGCAGGCTCGACCCTTGCTGACTAATCAGACAAATGGAGAAGGAAGTAAGTCAGCAGATATGCTGCTCGCTGAGTCTAACGCTGCACTCACACCCAGTAAAAAAACCACCAGCACCTCTATTTCAAATCCATATTGTTGGTCATGTGGAAAGTTAGACAAGGTGATGAGACCACAGACGCCAAAATTATCCATCTGCTCCTTCTGCACTCTTCTAACACATGCTCACCAGGGAACCCCTGAGCAGGAGTCGCATATTTTAACTCTAATGCAATTACAGCTTTTTAGTTTTTTACGTTCAAAAGTAATGAACAAACATTCAATGACCTGGGTCACACACTGGAACATGTGCATGTATGCGTGCACACACACACACACACAAACACACACACACACACACACACATTCTAAGATACCTGGAGTTAAGCAACCACAAACCACAAATTGGACAGATTGTACTGCAGTGATAAGGGCGTCCTGTTTGTTTGCAGAACAACATTGCAGACGTGTTTGGCTGAGTGTGTTTATAGTTTCTGTGAACCCAAATGTGTCACGTTAAAGATAGGAACATAATTCAAAATGTCCTTAAGACATCCAGAAAATGCTGACTTTAAGAAATTTGATTACGTGTAAAATATTAATGTAATTTTGTTGCACTAATTGTAATCAGGTCAAATGATACGTTGTTTGTATACATTCAAATCATTTTTTTAGTTCATCTTTGTCCCTAATATTGTGACAAAGAAATTATCCCTTTGTACATTTGTGCGGTCATGTTGTGTAAGATGCTAAACTGTTATTTGATGCTGTTTCTGCAGGTCTCAGGCCTGTGTAATAATAAATCTGATGAGATGATATAAAAGGCCTCAGCTGTTTTATTTGCTTTCTAGAAGAAGATAAAAATTGTCATTAGATACAAAGAGGATGAGCTTGACCACATTTTCTACTATAATTCAATTCTGACTCATCCACTTTCCTCCAGCAAAGCAACACATTGATGCAATAGTGCTACTTACAGTGGATTATTTTTTTTTGTGTTAATACTGTAAACCTTACACCACAGTGTATCTGGTACCTTTATGGAAATGTCACTACAGTGTTATTGGTTCACATGTCTGAAATGATTCTGCTGCTTCAGTTGCAGGAACTTTTTTGCAGACTAAATTTTCCTGTTCATTTGTCTCAGAGATACATACACAAGCATTCGGCAGCACTGGCACCAGGCTCACTGAGTGCAGCAATGGTAAAATGGGTGTAAATTCCAAGTCATTACAAAAAGACACTCTTTTATGATCCCTTAGTGTTGCATTTAAATGGACTGGGTATTCTTAAGTGGTAAAGGGGCGTATTTGAATCTAAACCACAATGTTTTCAGAACCCGAACCAGGATCTTTGTCACGGACCTGGGTCTGAGTGACCCAGGGTCCATGTGCAGTTTTGGCCTATTGTTATATTTTGTATGTCTCCTGCTCTGCTGCTGCTGTCCCTGTCTTCCATGTGTGTGTGTTTGTGTGGGTGCGACTGTGACAGGCAACTTCTGGCCTGGTGGGGGTGGTCCTGCCAGGTGGTTGGCCACACCCGAAGACAGCATCACACCTGCAGCTGATCAAGGCTCATTGGAGGAGCTACTTAGGATTGTGGCAGAGCTCTTTCCAGCGCTGGATCATTGCGGGACTACCCGTCAGTTTTCTCAGCTAGTTCGTGAGTCTGCCGCAGTGTTTTGGATGTGTGTCTTACGGATCTGTTTTGTATATGTGCTTCCCAGGAGAAGTGTGGAGACCAGAGAGCAGTGAGCACGGGGTGCTCAGACACCGAGGAGCTGGGACTTGGACACGAACACAGGGAGGAGGACACGTCACGGGAGTTGGGAGCGCACGGGGATTTATTGTTGTTGTTTCTTCACATTCACT
>VUQR01028432.1:0-13712 GCA_015108515.1 Hemichromis elongatus
AAAAAAGTGGACCAGTCGGCAGGAGGCGAGTAAAGATGCAGGAGGAGAACTGTACCGGTGAGTTAACAGCACACTGCATCATACACAAGGAAACGCTGTGTGGTAAAGTCCTAAAAATGGAGCATTTAATGAGCACCATAATGTAAACCGTAAATTTTATCAGAGCTAAAGGTTTAAATCACCGTATATTTCAGTCTTTTATGCGGGAAATAGATTCAGAGTTTGCCGACAGTCCTTATCATACTGAGGTCCGTTTGCATCACTTTCTCTGTTGCCAAGTAATGTTGAACCAAGTCGGCGCACTTTGCTGATAAACTGAGCGCACTGAGTCCTCACGGCGCTTTGGTGACTTTGAAGCACAAACCCATTTACAGTTGACGTGGAAACTGCACCTGTGCAGATTCAGATGGAGCTGCAGGGTAATGGGACACTTAAGGCAAAGTACGACACTGAATGACCCGCACAGTTTATTAGTTCCATTCCTGAAGCAATGCCCCCCCTCCGTCTACATGCGCCTCCAACCTTGTGGATGTTTTCATTAACTTTTTCTGGGGGTTTTGGCAGCATGTTCATATTTCTAGCTTGCAGAATATATTTTTATGGAGAGCAAATATTTAAAGTTAAGTTTATTTTTTTATGTTTATTTATTCTATAATAATACTCCTGTCTGTTTTTATTCAAATTTATGTTAAAAAAAACATTTTTTAGTGCGTTCAATAAATGTTTATCTTGCTTGGCCCACGACCTAAAGTGTGCCTTGAGTTTTGGCCCCCTGTGCAATTGAGTTTGACGCCCCTGCTTTAAACCTACGAACATCGTACCAGCTCTCATGCACGGTGCTGGTATGGCCATGGTCATGATAAAACAAGCCTAGGTTTTGGAATGGCTTTCCCAAAGCCCCAACCTGATTCGTGCCAGCGCACTAACCAGTTTAAATAAACTTTGCTAATTTACGAAGTTTAATATCCAGCCAGAATTATGCCAAAAGGCTTGCTGGCAAGGTGCAAATCATCTGATCTGATTTGCACCTTGCCAATGAACATTTAATCACATATCACTGGGTGTATGAATATATCAGAAACTGTATGTGTCCTTGTGTGGATTACAAAAAATTAATAAATTCATGTATCCAATTATTATTAGTTAGAGTCATTGAAAATGTATACTGTACAGCCAATCCACCCTGAAAAAAGAACAGTTTAAAGAAATTACAAAAAGTGCCAAATAACCATTACATTTAACGGTATATAAATAACCATACATATATGGCCGTGATGTAAACTTCTAACAAAAACGGTATACTGTATATTTAAAAGGGCAACCAAAAAACAAGCAAAGATCCAGTACAGTGCACTCTTGTTTTTACAGCTTACACCCACACCTATAAAACAAAGCTAGTCGGGTGAAAATAAAATACTTAAAGTGTTTTTACCTGTACAACACCCCCCGCCTCCTCTAGAGCTTCTTATATGCGAATTAGTATGGGTAAATATGTATATATGAGTGCAACTGAACAAACACACCAGCCTTTCATGAGGCGCAGCGTTCCCTCCTGCCTGTCGCCTGTCAGTCTGTTCACCTACTGAAGGAACATATGCTCAGGTGATGAGGTCACCAATATCCCATCTGTCAATGCATATAAAAAGCTCTGGAGAAGAAAATCTTTTATCTAACACTGTTTTTTTTTTATTCTCTTGGGTTCTGTTTGAACTGGTCTGTTTGATTTCTGAGAAAATCTATCTGCATGAGTTTATGTTTGCTTGTCTGAGTCTTATTATTTAAATGTCATGAATGATATAAAAACCATTTACAGTGTTTTCAAATCAGTTTAAGTTTGGATTTCCATTTTGTATTTATCAAAAAAACCCTCCTTTTATCAGATATTGGTATGAATACGTTTCTATCAGACAATATACAACGCGCTGTAAGTTTATTTGTATTTTTATCTTTAGGTAATGTAAGATAATGGTGGGGGGCGTTGTTTCATGTGTGGAGATACTGCAAGTCAATTTCCCCTTGGGGACAATAAAGATACCTGATAGAATTTGAGCTTTAGCTAAGCTTTAACTCAAAGCTGTACATTTTCTCAAAGTTGTAAAAGAAACATTAACAAAGTGGATATGAATATTCTCCCTAGATTGAAACAGCTTCAAAACCACTGAAATTCTAAACTTCTCTTTCATTAGATCTATTCCGACGTCTTTCAACAACCGCATTGTCATGTTACAAATACACAACTTTTTAAGTATCCCAGCTCATGCTCAGCTTCAGCACGGCGATTCTAATGATGAACACACTTATTCGGTGAAGTACCCTTTTAGTTCAGCATAAGGTGGAATGGTTACTGCATTCAGTTTGGTTAGTGATCATATTTCTGTGAGACTGCTGCAAAGTCCAGGAACACAATATACAAGACAACAAGCACCTTTACAAAAATATTGCATGTGGGCTGTTATGTTATGGGTTTGAATTTTTTTAAAAAGCCATTAAGATTTACATAAAATTTCTTTTGCCACAACAACAAAAAAATCAAAGTCTTTGATGTTGATAGCTGATAATCGAGTCTGTCAATTATTTATCAGACGCATTTAAATTATAACCCCAAAGAGCACATATGCACATTCAAATTTTGATTCATTTACACGCATGCATAGTTATTGCCTTTGATCTTGTCGGGTTTATGACCTGCCTCCCTGCGCCCTTTCCGCGTCTTCATGAGCTCAGACAGCACAGCACAGCAGTTCTGGGTAATGGGCTGGAGCTGAGGGAGATGAGGGGGGAAAGGGACTGGCTGGCTGTATAATCAGCCACTTTCACTGTCCAGGAACAGGGGTGTTAAATCAACCTCAGGTGGCTGATAAAAGAATCTGGATTGAATCTCAGCAAGGTCCGCTCCCTGCGGCTGCCTGCCGACGCTGGCGCTGTCGGATACGCGGGCACCGGCATCAGTGGGACAGGATCCGAAAGATTGATGAGGAAGGAGAAATCCCTCTCTCCCGCTCTCTTTCTCCCACCGACTGTCTTCTTCTCCCCCATCCTCCCCTCATCCCCCATGAGTCTCCCAGGGGAACAGCTATTTTGAGAGCACAGGCACTATGTGTGAAAGGGAGTTAGCAGTTTCAACTATAATCTGATACATGATCCAGACACAATGGATGAAAGCAGTCATTTTTACCTGCACGACAGGTGCACTGAAAGCAAAGGTTCAGTGGCGAGGTATCATCTCTCCCAAGTCTCCCACACCTCTAAAAACATTATTAACCCAATAATGAGAGAAATATTAATGAGGTGTGCATTGAAATCTGACTCTGGTGTTATAATTAGAGTGATTCTCCCAGTTGTAGAGTCCTGGTCCTGGACGGAGGCTTGTTCTGTAGCAGAAAGTGAGAGAAAATGTTGTTATGCATGTAGGTCATGTTCCCATCTCTGCCTTAATCAGTGGCTATATATAATCTGCTTCTTTCTTCAGAGAGACTTTAAGCTCTCTTCCCTCAGTGTTCTCTGCTCAACATCTCTATTAGATAAAGTGGACTGGGCCTAGGGGCCAACGGCAGGCCTAGAGAGGTCAGATGAGTTGTGCTTCATGTTCACAAGCTCTCTTTGTTTTAGTATTGGGAGAAATGAACAGGAACTGGCTGCGAAAAGCACAACTCATAAAGGTCACTCCTGTCATAGACATTGCTTCAGCTTTTTTTGCTTATTTTTTGAAAAATAAGCTCAAATTCTTAAACGACACAATCATAAACTTGCAGACCTGAATCAGGGAACTGATGATTATTTTCATCATCGATCAAGATAGGGATTAATTTTTCAGTGTATCCATTAAGCTCAAATTACACTGTAGGACCATGAAGGATTGCCTAATGTAAATTCATTTGCCCGTGAAGGTGGGAATTAAAATTTTTTCTCACTGGTCACCACGAGTCCAGCACCTGGCGTTCGCTGATATGCAAGTGAAGGTGTGTGTGAAACTTTTCAGGAAGGTTCTGCAAACACATTACCTAAATTGGGTTATTTGAGGTCAAAAGCAGACAAAACTGACTCAAGTGAAAGCAAATGAACAAAGAGGTGAGGATAATGTTCGCCTATAAGGTCCAACCTGTAAGGCGTGGTGGTGTTGGTGAAAAAATTTGCAATGGCAGGCTCCGGAATAACTTGTTAGCTCAGAAAGGGGCCAGGTCTGCATGGCATTGCATTTGCAAGTCACACTTGAACAGCAGAGCACAAACAACATAACCAGCATCAACACATTAAAAAAACAAGGAGGTACCACCTTGTGGTTTTCATCCAGCAGTGACTAAGTACCACCTAAACTACTGTGTCAGTTGGAAACTGGGCAGTTTTGTAAAGGACAAATATTAATACAATATTAGTATGCATAATGTGGCCTAAATCCAACTGGCACTTCCACTCATCATATTCCTTTAATTGTGTTTTAAAGGTTAATTATTGATACTGAATTACATTTTCAAGGAGGGCGATCACTTAATCCGTAAAATTAAAACACACAACCCCAATGCTCCTCTCTGCAAATATTTGCCTTGAGTGTAAAGTTCAAAATGCATGTTTGCAATCCATGAGAAATGGGGGATTAGTTTTTTTTATGCAATAACAACACATGCTACATTTATGCTCAGGTGACAACCTATGTTGTAATAATGACTTCTCGAGGTCTCTCCCAATATACCAATCTCTCCGATGCTGGATTTCCTCCTCTAATAGTCAATTCTGGTTTCTTTGACCTTCATCATGGGCTACCTATTCTAACCAATCATTCTTATCCCCTAGTCATAATACCATAGTTTCCTGATCTTATACCAGCTGTTTTCTTATGTAATTCAAACAACAGCATAACTATTGAAGTTTCCCATGAATATACTTGCAAGTCTTTTTGAAAGCTATTATTAAAATCATTTCATATTGCATAGAATCATGTGAACATTTTTCTTGTTTTCAGCTTTTCCAAAACTCTTATTTTTTGTGCTCCCTAAGAATATTTCACAAAGTCTAAATAGGTCTAATTGCTCAGCTTCACCACTGATCCCCAGGGTAATGTGAAATCATAATGAGTAAGTCGCAGTAGTAGCAGTGAGTTTGGTGACGATAAAGAAAGCGACAATCTCAGGCCTGATTTTGACTCTTAAATCCTTTCTTAGTTCAACACTCAGTTATGTGTAAAGGGATTAATTAACACTGGGGAGAACAAAGCCTCTCATGTTGGGACAGAATTAACAGTCTGTAAAAGAAGCTGAGCATGTAATATCTGAAGGATTCTTTGATTTTCCATGGAAACGTGGTTATCATTGTGCAAGAAAATGGGACGCCAGTTTGATTTCTAACCTCTGCTTGTTATGTTAATCTATCTATTTCCCTAGTACTTGCAAATTGTGTTTACAGTTAATTATGCATAATTGGTAACAGAAGTGGGGAGTTGGGTTGCATTTTAGAAAGCGATAAATGCCAATTAATTGTGGAATGTCATACGTTTGTTAATAATGCAGGATCTCTGTGCCAAACTGAAACAGAACTGGGAGGCAGTGCTTCCTAGTTTCTAAGTGGGATTATTCCTTCACACAAATCATCTGACGTTGCTACAGATTGTTGTAGTTTTCTATGGCAGTCTGCTTTCAGACAAAATTAATGGGCTATTTTGCTGGCTTGCAGGACCCCTGGGGTCAAAATGAGTGCAGCTAGTAGGAAATTAGAAGTATTCCTGCCTTTATCGGGCCAAGATGCTCTTGGAGCCAATTTCCCAACACAAGGCTCTTTAATAGAAACCTTTCTAATGATAGCTGTGGAATTTAATTTAGCTCCAGTATGGGTTCATTTAACACCTAAACTCATTTAAAAGAAATTAAACTTGCAAAGGATAGTGGTCTCTGGCAAGCTTAACAACCCCTACTCTCTCTTGACATTTTTCTCTTTCTCTTACTGGTATTGTGAAACGGCCAAAGCTTTGTCCCATATGAAATTTAGATACTAGTTTGACAGCAGGGAACGAGACTGTGATTTTTTTTCAGACTGTGTTTTAACAGCAGTGTGCTTGCATCACTTCTCTTTCAAGGTGGAGCAGCAGCATAGTGTACAAAAAACAATGCTCATCCAATTATCAAGTTGTGTTGTTTCTGCATGAATCATGAGGCAATATATGCAGAAGCAGGATTATTAGTCACACTAACAATCCTCATTATTATTTATGTACAAAACTAGCCTCACTTTTAGGTAAAAATGTTTGTTCAGCGCGCCAGAAGAAGGGTATTTGCTTTTTTATAACAATAAAGCAATTAACCTTGGTTGTATAGGGGAAGATGTTACCTTACAATTACCTATTAATATACCACATACACCTTAAAGGTAATTCTAACATAAAGTTAGTTCTTATAAGAGCTTTTCTAAATACAAATGATATAAACAATGGCATATGAAAGGCCATAGCTAGAGGATATCACTAGGAGTGGGAACAAGCATGTCAGAGATATAATGTAATACTAAACCAATTAAATTTCTTTTTAATATTGTCAAATAATTCCACCTACTACTACATAACCCAGGTTTAAACAACCAGTGACGGGAACACTAGCAGCTAAAGTAATAATCTGGAAATTGAACAGTTGTGGAAAACTGGGAAGCTAGTGATGCTGCTTGCTTGCACATCTTGTAGACTCTGAGAAGCATAGTGCATTCCCAGTAAAAGGATGTTTTTGGCCTGAAATAAATTCAGTTTTCTTTTTATATAAGTTAATAACTACTTCTGTTTGTTCAAATTGATATTTTTTTGTGCTCAGTGCTGGCTAGTGTGTCTTAACAACTGAGGCATTTTATATAAAAATAAAAAAATAAAGAATTAATGCATTCACATTCACAGTTTTGCAACCTTAAACTGAGTTTGTTCTACCATTTCTCTCCCTCATAGACATCTAATAGTTCACACCATCAGTCCACAGGCTCTGTAATAACTTCTCAGTTATTTTTATTTCAAAAGTCAGTTCTTTTATGACACCACTTGCCTAAAACAAGCAGTTGGGGCATCACTGAGCAGTCCTTTATCTATCTTCATAGAAATCCAGCTTGAAAAGGCTAAACTATTCACTCTCGTTCTCTGCTGTCCCTGGACTCCAATTTTTTTTCTTTCATCTTTTTTTTCTTTCATCTCTTTTTTTTCTTTCTGGCCCTGATTTTTAGTATTCTGTTGCCAGTAAGGTCTGATTGCTTTTAACAGTTAAGCTGCAGTAATAAACATACTGCAGTTCATACACTATTAGTTTTTAAGCATTGAGGGGAAAACGTTCTCTTCATACAGTACAGTCTGAATGTAGTCATAAACACGATTAATGATACAGTTGAAAAGCTTATTCTAAAGTTCTTTCTTTTCTTTCTAGTCATGACATTTTGAAAACATTAATAGCTGTCAGATCTACATTTTAGGTTTCGAATTTGTTTCATGACAAATTACTTGTGAAAGTCTTTCTGCTGTAAACAAGAGCTGTCAGCCGGCCTCCTTCAACCGTGACTTATAGTGCACGCTCTCTCTACCCACTTCCATTCAAGTTGCGTGTTTTGCGTGGAGGTGCCGTCACATTAAGTGTCATATGTGATGAGTGGAAGTGTGTTACAAAACCCTCCACAGAGAGTCTGCCACAGTGCTTCACTTACAGGCTATATATAAACATGTGCTGTTTGCCACAGAAGACAATCCATGCAAATGTAAAGTGGGTGTGCGACTGCCGGTACGTTTACATTTTATAAACTACTAAAACTGAGACGTAGACATAAAAGGCTACTGTCTTCACACAGCTGTCCAAGACATACGGCCACAAATGAGTAGACTAAAATAAAATGATTATCAGCCTGTAACCTATGGTGTCCTGGTGTTTATGACTACTCTCATGGTCAAAATCTGTATTTGTTACAGACAAACACAGACATCCAGTAACATAAACCTCTCTGGTTCAGACAGGGCAGCCCATTTCTCCCTCACACTACACCAAGTTTCCCTCTCAATGACCACTTGAGAACTAAAGTATCCCAGATGGGACACTTTCCAGTAACCTACCCTGAGACTCCAGTACTCTAGGTACTCTGAGCTGATGTTTGGCGTGTAAGCACACATGATGCTCAGAGTCCATTCCCTAGCCTAAAAGCGCATGGAAGAAACCCCATAAATGAACCAAAATGGTTGGACAGAAGTACACCCACCCCTCTTTAGACGTGCCTTGTCGTAAACCCGATTGCCAGTATCTCTCAACATTCGAAGTTTGGGCCTCCTCCACCAAGGAGACAATATTCCATGTCCTTTGAACCAGTTTTGGCAACTGCCTCACGTTCTGACTGCCTCACATGGCACCACACCCTTACGGCTCCTCCTAGTGGTGGTGAGCCCAAAGAAGGGTGAGGCTATTTGGCTGTTGGGCCTTTAGGGCAAATTGCACCAGACAACATAATACCTTGGATCACAGCTTATACTATGATAAAATGGTAATCAAGAACACAGGAAAACCAAGTGGATTATGTGCCAGTCGTGGCAAAATATGGAGGCGTTTTTTAGTGAGCTCCAGGAACACTACTGGTGTAACCCAGGGGGAAAAAAAATTACAGCTGATCTGTCAACTACTATTATGAGAAAGTTGGAACCATCTGGATGAAAAATACCTTTCAGTAGAGAGTTCATACCTCAGGCTGCACGACCTAGGAGGTGCAACAGCCAGAGGTATGGACCGTGAGGTATGGCGCCTCTGAGGCTCACAGCCTGAGGGCGAGCACTAAACTACTAATTGTGATGCATTTTTTTTTGAGGATTTCATAATTTTTTCTCTGAATGATCTGCGGGAAAAATTAATTAATTACAGTTTTTAAATTTGTTTTCTGTATGTTTCACAAAGCCAGAATTTCCTATTAAACATAAATGGGTTGTCTCATATCTGTGATTTGTTTATTTGCTGCAAAGTTTTATTAGGCCTTTTTTTATACCAGTGTAAATCTAAATTAAAAAATAATAATTATATTAATATAAATATAAGCACTAACTCATATGGATCAGAATGAATATGCATTTTAAATGCTAGTTTTGTTGCTATGTATTATCTTACACCCAACACTAAACGGTTGGCTGTTTAATAGCGTATGGCAAAGGCAACAGAAAAGTTTGCCTCCTTTAAACAAGTTTAAGTTTGTTTCTTTGCTAACTTAAAGTGAAAAATAAACTAAAAAAAATGTTAGGCTGTCTGCTCTACATGTTTGTGAAATTGTCCATGACATGTTTTGCCTGCTGTATGATCTCACCCTCTGAGAGAGCAGGAGCAGTCTGCTGCACTTGGCTGAGTGAGTATATATGTTTGAATTTGGCACACAAAGTTCAACAAAGTGAGGGGAAGTGTAGGTTAGGGGAAAATCAACATGTACAAAAGGTAGAAGGGTTGGAAATTGGAATATTTTTTTTTAGATAAAAGCATCTGAGGAATGTGACATTGGGAAGTGATGGGTGAAGGTAGGAAAAAAGAAAGCAAATCAAGCAAGTAGTAGAAAAGGCAACAAGGAAAAATGAAGTAGGCGAACATCAAATTAAAAAGAAAAGGACAAAAGGGAGCAAGGAGGATAGACGATGTGATTGTATCTAGTATAGCTCCCTGCAAGTTATCTCAAGATGTTTGTATCAGGACACAAAGAAGAACCTTGAATGACACAGCATGCTCTTTACCCCGAATAAGTGGGTTATTTTTAGATGCTTGGCCCTTATCTCACTACACAGCTGGCAAGGTTTTGGCTCCCAGAAAAGGTAAAGAAAATGTATTAATAACCTTCAATGTGCTGTGAAGGAGGATGCAGACAAGGGGAACAGGACTGGTATAGTTGCATTATCTGAGTGGACCGTCAAGGTTAACTGAGCGTACCTTAAAGATAAACTAAAACGCATGAAACAAAGAGAACTGAGAAATGTTTGATTGTAGAATTCAGTGTGAACTCATTTAAATGATATGTAAGTGAAAGTTACTTGGTGTGTGTGTGTGTGTGTGTCCAAGACTCCAGTATCTAACTGACATTATAAATAACACCAGCATGTTTATTTATGTTTTCCATTACTGTCTCAAATGTAGCTCTAGGATACAGGCTTTTTTTAAACCTCACCTTTAAATATCAATTTATATTCAGATGGAGTTCAGCAGATGGTTAAATAATACAAAAGGTTGGTTTTCCATACATGTTTTGAATCAAGTGTTATTTTTTATTCAATATCAGACTTGCGAGTCAAGTCATGAAGGAAGTAAATGAAGCTTTCTGATTGGATGTCAAAAGTAATCAACATTACATCATTTAAATTAGTTATAATGAGAACAACAAGATTTACATATGGAAGAGGGGTGTTACATTTATATTGAGCTATGATTAGTGGATGACAATGGAATGGTTACTTTTCTGGCTAATTTGAGCACCGGTTTGAAAAAGCAAAGTGGTGATTAGCATAATTATACCTTAATCTGGCCTCATTAGCAAACCAATGTCTGGTGCTAACATGTAATAAGTGAGTTTTCTGATCATTTCTACCCGTACCTGTTTTTCATTCAGTCTAGGTTTTCATAAACTGGGGAAATGCTGTCACATTTCCACTTTTGATTTTGAAAGCATGTATTCGAACAGACATAGAATCACAGTAAATTAAATACAAACACATAATGTAAGTAAGTATGCAAGTAACTTGAATTTACTGGAGTGAGGAGCATCACTGCCTTTTCAAGCTTATAAAGAGAAAAAGTAATAATTTCATGTCAAAACCCTTTTTTTAAAATTCGTAAACTGACTCATTTTATATTTACACGGGAAGCGATCCATCGGGTTTCTTCTGCTTACCCAGTTGAGGGTCATGGGGGGTTTAACCTTTTATTTCCCCCCACTCTTCCCTGCTGACATTTTGCAGTCCCTGTGGAAATTTCCCTCCATCTGATATAAGTGTTGGTAGTTTGTCAAAACTACTGTGTTAAATTTCACAAGTCATTCATTAGTAATTACACACACACTGGCTCATTTCATACACTGGTCCTGATTACCAAGTAATGAATATTCCAAAACAAGTATTTATTTATTTAAAAAAGAGGAATGAATCTGTTTACACCAAAATATGTAACAACAAAAAAAATTAAATAAAATTTATGTATGAGAAAGCAAATTGTTGATACAGTGAACTACCACTTCCTCCTTTGGGATTTTTTAACAAACCGAAATATGTAAATGTGTAAGTGAAGCAAAGTAGTTGTATAATGATGTGAAAGCTGTCACTCAACTGGATACCGTAGCTATTAAGCCATCATTTTGTGAACGCGTTTAAACCCTTGACAGCATAGAAGCTGAGTGGTCTGTGACGCTATGCTGACGTAGCAATTAACGTCAAAAATATAAGCTTACTAACAGATGCCATAAAAGGACAGTAAGGTGACAGTCTGACAGCTGGCCTCATTTTGCTTTTTAATGTTTCCAGCCGTGCTGTGAGTCACAGGTGAACAGTCACATTACTTTAAAATATGAAACAGTGAAAAAATACTAAAGAATGAAACAGATGTCTCACAGATTACTGCCTTTACATGATGTTTGCAGATTGTCTGCACTGGTTAGCTTTAATACACCGTTGGGCTAGTAAACAAAACAACCACAGCTTTTCTGATGGAATTCCAACAAGTCTCAATGTTGTGATAGTGTGGCTATGTTAACTAATGTGGCCTTTAATATATATTAATATATGCGTAAAGTAACAAAAACACGTTACGAGATTTAATTATGTTAATAAGTGTAAACATATAATGCTATATGACCAGGATGCATAAATAGAATATATAAACATTACGTTACTCCAGGTTTTTTTGAACTGTTTTCAAGTATTGCCTACTTTTCAAATCTTCTACAGCTATAATATCATTCAAAGTATAAATAAACAGATAAACAAGAGCCTTGAGCTGTGCTTTGATTACCATTCTTACAGAGTCGGAGCCTCCATTTAAAATTGTTATCGTCTATCAAACGGGGGCCCGGCTCTGTCTGTGGCCACTTCAACATGAAGGGAATCAGCTGCTCTGGATGCCAATTATGTTGGCATCTACGCACCAAGCTGACTTCTATATGTTCTTACACCACAAGAAGCCTCCTAAAGGTTTGTCAGACAAACACAATTACATATTCAGAACTGCATTTACCGCAGTTACAGTTAAGGCGGCAGGCCATGTTCAACCACTGAGGATCGCTGGGTAATCTTCATGTTGTTTTAGTTTTTCTTTAGTTTTTTTTATTCATCTGGCACTAAAACATCCTGTTCAGGCAGGGTTATTTGTGTTAATCGTCACTTTGTTGACTAATGATTATTGCATCATTGCATCGTTAAGAGGCTGTAAATTATTTTGTCAGAACTCACAAATATGTGAATTCATGACATTTTCATTATTCTTTATTTACGGTAAGTGTGTTGATTAGAACAGCCCTTAATCTCCCGTTTTGGTGATAATGACATTGATTATATTCAGCATAGACATAAAGATCATTATGTATATGGCTTATTAAACTAAATTGCTTTGTGCAGCATGAATAGCACGCCTCATAATTAACATGTTCATTTTTTTGTCTTTTTCGAGTAACTTCTCTTCATCTGTGATGCTTTCGCTCTTCTCTGACCTTTGATCTTTATATAGTGCCTTTATGCTTTTGTCTCACTTGCTCATACTCGATATATTTTGTCCTTCGTCAAACTGCCGCAATCGCTGTAAACATCATCGTGACCAGATGAGAAATTATTGGTGCGTTTTGCTTATCAAATGCTAATCTGTATCTGCAGGAGTTGTAATGACCATGTGCTTAAATTTGTCTGACATTCGTACTTTTCACAAGTATCGAATTGCATCTGTTGAACCCACCGTGCAGCTGTGTTAAATCCATTCAGATAGTTTAAAATGTCAAGCTGAAAAGCTTAAAAAGTAGACTGATAAATGTGAAATGCACACAGGCACGGCACACAGATGAGACCAAATGACATATCTTCACAGCCACACCGAGCAGTTTTCGGCCATAAGCATCAGCGAGGCATTTATTTTTCCTCAGGCACTGTGTATGCCTTTTGTTCCTCGTCTGTGCTGACTTCCGAGCCTGGGTGAAACTTCGTTTATGAATTCCAAAATATTCCAAGAGAAAAAGTTTCAGCTCAAAGAGGTGAAACGGAACAGATAGTCTGTTTAAGGCAATTTTTGTGCATTTGAACAAGCAAAGATTGTTAAACAGTATTTTTGAACTGTCGCAACTGTCAATAAAATGTGAATTCAGTGCATTTCTAAAAATCTCATGATAGCTGTTCACTTACACACACGCACATGCATTTTCGCTTATTTGGCTGCCCCAGCAGTACTCGCTCTTTTACAGTTTGACTATTCAATCAACTTCTTTCCCCCCTTATTGATACATTTGGCCTTGTACTCTCACCTTTTTTCTAGAACAGCAAAATACATTTCTTTTTGAAAAAAGAAATAGGGAAACATGTGGAAACTAAAGCAGCAATTTTAAAGCCTTTGAAATGTTATTGAGTGGTCAACAGGACATAACAACAAGCTGGAACCAACTGGAGAACTAAATTGATCAAGTAAATTGCATATCAAATTTGAATTTCAAAACCCTGCATCCATTTCGGAGCGCTCCATAATAAATTGCAGTTTTGGGCTGGAAGATTGATATTCCTTTTTCCTGTGAGC
>VUQR01028437.1:0-13452 GCA_015108515.1 Hemichromis elongatus
CATACAGCCTCAGGGTGCTGGACTTGGGGTGAAACCCTCCATGCATGGTCAGGAGCTTTCTTGTCTTGATGTCAGTGGCTTCTATCTCCTCCTTTGGCCAGCTTATTATCCCAATAGCCTCTAGTCTCCTTCTCCATGGATGGTACTGCTCCTTGTGGCTTTTCAACCTGTAGCCAAGCATCTCACTGATCACTGCTGCCGTAGTGTATATTAACTTGTTAGTCTCAGTAATCGTGGCTGTAGGTATTGGCCGTAATGCTGCATTTACATCGCCTAGCAGATCTTCTGAGGGTACTTCACGTAGTCTTGGTAACCAGCTATGGGGATCCAGGTTTCAAGCTTCGCCATGATTCCATTTTGAAGGTCACCTTTCAGGTCCTCTCGCACTCAACGATCCTTCTTCTATCGCACTTGGGGCTTGGTACCCAATCTCGGGTGGGGGTGATGATATCTCCCCTCTGACCTGACGTCCTGGCTCCCCCTTGCCGTAGCATTTGTGTTGTACCTCGTCAATCTCTAGCTGTAAGAGCAATCACTTCTTTTGAATGTTGGAACACTGAGCTACTAGTTGTTTCGCCTTCAATGTGGATGTTGGGTATTGAAGATTCAATAGTTCCCTCATCCTATTCATGTAACCTCTTCCGCCAGGGTTACTTGCACAGTAGCATTCCAAAAGCGCCCTATTTTCATCTCTTGCCCACTGATGCCTTCATGTTCCAGTAGTATACTTGTTGTCAGGGTGCCTTGGTTCCTCGATACCTGACGCGAACCTTGTTGATCCAGGCGACGTCTGAGCTGGCATGCCTTCATATTTATCTTCTATTTGTCTCGCTCATGTCTGCGGTAAGCTCGCTTAGCATGAGGGGTCTATCCTTGGGGGGGGACCCTTACTGAATGGTGTTACTTCTGTCACAATCTTTTTGCTGTAAATGCTAATTTTTTGATGCATTACAGGAAGTCTGGGCCTGAGTGGGCAGCAGATAGCTTTATAGCAGGACCGTTACTGCTTCTCTGGGCTGCATTTACAGAGGTGCTGCTGCTTTGCCTTGTTTGTATCTTATTGTGTGTTGCCTTTTTGTAACCTTCCGTGTGCTGTGATTTTTTATGCACTCCGGTTTGAGCTGCACCCTAGTGTGAGTGAATGTGTGAAGATGAGTTGCACGTGTGAGTTGGTGAATTTTCTGGTCCTGTCCTCATCTGGCATCCCATTCATCCATTGGTAAGTCACAGCTCTGACTTTTACAGTACGTGTACAATCAATTGCTCTTTTATGTGATGTATTTTAAAAGGCTGTCAGTAAATTGTTTGTTTTACACTGAACCTCTGTCTCAAGTATAACAGGCTTAAGTGCCTTCTTGATAATTAGCATTGTTTCAAACTCGATATTCTCTGGGTGAAATTCCCAGGGTGGCGCTGTCAGGTCTGAGTGTGAAATCATTGGTTTCTTGCTCTTTTCCTCATTACTCTCTACCACCTCGTGTTGCCACACAAGGAACTGAACTACTGGAGCTGGTTCTCTATAGGACCTGGTTATTGATCACCTGACTGAGCCCTAACTAGACGCTTTGTCAAAAAAAAAAGTTTTACGCCTAAAAAGTGCAGAGGTTTCTGCCTGCTCTCACTGCAGAGAGGCCTGAAAGCAGGATGCCCTGCCTTCCATTCTACTTTCAGAAACTGTAGGCCCCACAACAAAACCAGCAGCCTGAGAATGAAGTGCCTGATTAATCAACACTCTGTTGAATGCAGAAATGAATTTAGAATCCTTCTAATCACTTACAAAGAGCCAAAGAGGAGAAGCTAATATGGGAGAAATGTCAATGTCACTACTCTCATTGCAGCATTTTGGATTAAGTGAAGATTTTCAGGGAGATTTTAAAGTAGCCTGATAATGAATTACAAGGAACAAATGCAAATCATTTTTCAGCATCACCCTGAAACGGGATTTTTGACGTTTTAGTGACATAAGTAAGCAGCCCGACATATTAGTTTACTGTGCACACTGAAGGACATATCCTAGTCAAAAATGTTAATGGAGGCCAAGGTAAAATCTGTATCTGGTTAGACACCATGTTTCTAGGATTTTAAAGACGAAATATATTAACCCTGATTTTTTTATTTTATTTAGTAGCACGGAATTAGAGGTTATGCATGTCTTTAAGGCTTTAAGGCAGTTTGACTAGTTGATTTGTGTCATTTGGCTTCGTTGTTATATAATAATGAAAATGTACATCCAATTTTTGTTAATTTATCCAATTCACGGTTCTAGGGAGGGGTGTGTGTGTGTGTGTGTGTGTGTGCGTGTGGGGGGACTTTAAAATAATTTCTTACTCTGAATTATGATCATTGTTAGAGTCAGACAAGAGCATTATGCAGGGTATGCTCATTGGCCAGCATTTAGTCACCTGGAAACAATAAACTAATGAACGTGTTCTTGGTTTCACTGTCAGACCCACATCCTGGCATTTGTTCTCAAAAAAACAAGTAAAAAAAATGAAAACTGCCCAGGGCTTTATAAGAGGACTTCAATAACCTGTGGGTAATGTCACTGTGGCTGCATCCATCTTTTATACTGTTAATAATTACAAGAGTGTCAGGACTGCCTGCTGCACATGGAGCAGAGTAGTATCACATGTGAGCATGAGGCGCGAGTGAGCGTCTGTATGATAAGCTGCTGACTAGTATGTCAGATGCATGACTGTGTCATTTTTACCTTTTTATCCATCCACCCACTCACCCACCCATCCATTGTCTTCCACTTATCCACTTCAGGGTCACGTGGGGCTGTCCCAGCTGTCATAGGGTGAGAGGCATGGCGCACCCTAGACAGCTCACCCAGAGCCTTCCTGCAGTGCACTAACCATATTAATACGGGCCATTATATTATTTTATTCACTTCATTTATCTTCTGCTGAGAGGCATTCTGAACTAAATACCAACTTATTGCACTAACTTCAATATATATTTCTGTAACTTTAATATTTAGTGCATTTTAAACCCGCTACACTGGCTCTGTCTTTGTACCCCCAGCAGTTGTGTAACTTGCTTTGTTTCCGTGCCATGTGCTTCTGCAACTGAGCTTTTAATTTCACGTTTTAGCACAGAATAAGGGATGAATCCATTTTCCAGTCTGCGAATGTATTTTAACCTGTTCGTGGGCTAATGCATTAAACCTTGTTAATGCAAACATTGCTCAGCATTTCTGCCTCGTGGATGTAACTCCCTTGCGCAAGTGGAGCGCATCAGCCGCCGGAGGCCATGCGGGGACTCTGCCATCCGTGGTGCTTTAAGTTGTACCTCTCTGTCACACAGCCTCTGGATTGTATTGGAGTTCATACTGTGATATCAATGTCAAAGCTCTTGTGGAAAATTGGCTTCACACAGTAATGGTCCTTAACTGGTGTTTCTGTATCATCCATCAAGAGCACAGAAACCGGCCTCAAAATGCATCATCATCTCTGCGGGGCACTGCTTTTCAACCAAATACGTGGCTTCCATGTTGCCTGTAGTTCACAGTGATAATATGTCCCCTAAATGACACAGCCTTACAGTGAGTCATATTTTTTTCATGCTTACCAGGCGCTTAAATCCAGTGATATTGTTAATAGACAGCTGGATGCAGTATCATGGATGTGTGGACTTGGTCATTCTGTTAGGAAAATAGTTTTTGCGCTAAAAACATTATCACCAATAAGCTGCCTGGTCATTTAGACCTCAGCAGGAATTTCCAATCATTTATCTGGTTAAAAAAAACACATTCAGAGGCATCTCTAAGATGGTGCTGCAACACTTTAAGTGCCTCCTACGTGACTCCTGTGATTGGTTTGCACACTAAAACGTCCTCCATCAGGACTTAATGAACTTGCAGTAGCCAATCTGTTATTTTGACTGCATTTAATTCAGACTTGTGCTGTGTGGGAAGAGTTAGAGATTTGGCAACGTGTCTGTAAATGTGAATTGTTCAGCCATATATTTCTGCTTATTTAGTAAAACCCAATTGACTTTGCTAAATTAAAATCACCTAAATGCCATTTAAGTAGAGTGAAATGCCACAGAGTGCTATAGCCATTTTATTTCATGGCTCTAAGAACAGAGGTGTCAACATTTCAAGGAGGGAGAAAAACTTGAATACCTCCACTCTGAGCTCTTTAATACCTCTTCAAATTATGCATATTAAAACTTATATTTCAGACCCACGCAGCTACTTGATCACACTTTATTATCATGCTTCCACATGCGCATTTGAATAACTATAAATATGAGTTTTGCAGCTGCACTTGACAAATAAAGCTGTATTTACATTTTTCTCTATATTTAACCTCCCACTCTTGTCTGCATTATACTGTATATTAAAAAACAACAACACTTTTTTTCTATTTGCCTTTCCTAGTTGTGTAAAATTTCAATTTTGAACCTTTGTGGTTGTAAACTTGTTAACTGATCTGTCACATTTCAGACAGCTTTGATGAGTTTCTCTTAAAAACACTGCTAAATAAATTTGCTGTCCTGATATTTTTGTCAGCTATTTATTATTCTAATTTCTTGCAATGAGACAAACACATGCACATATAACTCCCTGTTATAGTCTATTAGGCGACTCCCAGTTCTGACAGGAGAAAGGGAAAAACAAACTATATGGAAAACCAAAAAATAAAAAAATAACACTGTTTGTGCAGAGGAAAAGTCCCAAGGTAGAGCTATACAGTATATGTATTATATAAATAAGACACGCTTATTAGTGCTGCAGACTTTTAGCTGCACTCTTCATAACAACTAAAAAGTGCTCTGTTTGAGATCTGGTGATTGTGGAAGCCATTTAAGTAAAGTCGTGTTCAAGAAACCAGTTGATTGGAGCTTTGTTTGTTGCCTGGAAATAGCATAAGATGGGGATGCTATGAGGATACAATGAGGAACATTGTCCAAAAGAAAAAAATACTCAGGTAGGATGTGGTAGCTGCTCAGTTGGTACTAAGAAGCCCAATGTGTGGCAAGAAAATATCCATCGCACCATTCCAGCACTACGATCAGTCTGCACCATTCATACAAGGCAGGATGGATGCTTTCACGTTTTTAATGCCAGTTTCTGACCCCACCATGTTAATGCTGCAGCAGAAATCAAGACTGGAGTGGCACCTGGTGTGGTCCTATGCTGCTGTACTCCATCTGACTGGCACGTTGTGCATTCAGAGATGCTCTTCCACATATCTTAAATGTAGAAAGTGGTTATTTTAGTTTTGCCTTACTATCACCTCTCATTGGGATGTTTCTCTTTTTCTGGATCAGCAGTTTCTGAGATATTAACACCACCCCGTCTGACCTCAACAACCATGCCAGATTTGAAGTCACTAAAAATCACCTTTCCTCTACATTCTGATGCTTGGTTTGAACTTAAAGAGGTCATCTTGACCATGTTTACATGTCTACATGACTTCCTGCCATGTGGTTTGGTGATTAAATATTTCCATTAAAGAGCAAATGAACAGATGTACCTAATGAAATGGCTTTTAAGTACATATTAGATATTGATATAATTACACTTATAAACAAATTCTGGATAGACATATTCACATATTCATGCACACATTCAAGTCTGTGAAATTGCTTTTAAACAGGAGTGGTTAATGACATTAAGTTGGTCATGTTGAACAGTAAACGAGGAAAGTGCAATTACAAAACTCGAGAACAAAAAGTGCGAGCGGTGCTGGTATAGTTTTTCTTTGGCATAAAATAATACACCATTGACATGCCTACTTTAGAGAGATATGTATTTACAGATGTATTTGACAGAATAGGGTCATTAAAAAAACAGAATAGAAATATTTTTTTTCTGGTTCAGGTTTAAATTTAAATATATAGAAAATACAACTAAAATATAAATAGAGGGACAAACATCACGGTAAATAAGCGTTGCTCTGAAATCTGTGAGTTTATTGGATAGTTGTTAACATGTGCCTCTCACTGTATTCGTTAGACACACAAATGCAGTGTTTCATGAAAAGCCCCTTTTTTCTCTTTCATTGCAACAATGCTGCAATGACCAAAATGCAGCCACAGGCCAGATATGACAAACGGAACTTGTGAGCAAGTAGGGGAGATTACACTGGTTTCTAAACTCTCCATGGGGACAATGTTAAGCAGATCCAATGGATGAAGTAATTCAATTTGAGCCCCTGAATAATAGCATCATTTGCAATGGAATTAGCATCTGCCACTATCAATCAGCATGGCAAAAGACTAACACAAGCTGCACCCACCAAGGACACAGGCTTTCTGTAAAACTCACCTACTTTATTAAGTTAACTTGGCATGAGTCACCTGACATAACAGGAGGAATGTGCAAGAATTTATGTGGCTTTTAAAAGATGTGCTTTTCAGACTTTTTATGTATATACATTTTTAGACATTGAGATGGCCAAAGTTTAGCTGGATTGAAAGGGAGAAATCCTAATCACTGCAAAAAAACCTTTTGGAGTTCTGCTTTCTCTAATTGTACCATAGGTTTCATTGGTTGACTCTCTTGTTGTCATGATGTGTTGTAAATCTGACTTTCGTAATGGCCCGTGCATAGATGCTGGTTTTCAAATCATCTGGCTTGACAGCTAAATAACAGTGTGGGTTTATCATGTAAAATCTTGTTTATTTTGTAAAATCTGGTTTTCCTTTAAAGCGGTGGACCACTGAGGAAGAGTAAGTGTGCAGACTATAAAGCTATTTAACTTATTTTTGTCGACTATATTGACAAATTAAACCAGAATTAAATCTGATCTAGAAATATGTAGATCCATCTGCTGTGGCCTCTTGGGAAATATGGGCCTAGTTAAAAGTACCTTCAGTTTATATGGATCTTTTTCATATGGGTGTGGAGGTGCATACACCTCATAATGTCTTGTATTTTTGTTTTGGTAATTGTTTAACATAATTAGCCCAAAAAAAAGGAAAAAAATTAAAATAGGTATTTCAGCTGAGAATACCTGAGATGTATGAGTATATAATTCATTTACATATATCATGTATGACAGGGAAGCAGCAAAAAAGGGGAAAAATGGTGATGATCCCTGTACCAGGTGCTTTATTTGTTTTTTCAACAATAGATTATAATGGGTCATTAAACATTGTCTATTTTCCAAATTAACCTTATTAAAAATACTCAGTAATTACTGTCAGCAATGCCAACATCAGTTACATGTGCTGCAAAAAAATAATTCATTTCGCTCTTGATTCGTTTTATTGCTGTGACTAATTATATACATACAGAAAACATAAAAAGTAGATAAAAATGTCAAATTAGAAATATGAGGCACCTACTAACTTGAGAAACATCACAAGAATCATTTCTACAATTTGAATGTATCAATATATACAAAAAAAATTACAAATAAGCCAATTATAACAAAACCTAGAGATGGTGAGCTGACATGATGTCTTTTTACTTTGTCTTTATATAGCATGTGAACACTTCAAGTGTCTAGAACTTTACAAGTTCATAGGAAATTTTATTGTCTACATGGATCTAGACTAGCAGATGGTTGGCAACTATCTGGTTTCTAGGGGAAAATGTGTAATCCCCAACCGTTGGGGAGTGGTTACTGGATAAATACACAAACAAACAAGCAGATGTGCCTTATCACTGTCACCAACACAGTTTGAAATAGTGGATTTTTAAATTTTTTCGAATATCACTGTTCTCTGTTCCCAATTTGTGCTTTTTCACAAATTTTCAAGATTCAGTTCCAACCTGCGAGCAGTTGGAGAGTTTGCAGACAAGTCAGTGTCTTTCATTAAAACTAAGAGCAACCTGAAAATAAAAAAAATGCTGATGGTTCCTAGATGAAATCTCCAGCAACAACTAGCCAAATAGTCAGGGAATACACATTTTACCCTACTGAGCAATGGTTGATTGTTGAAGGGTTTTGCTGACCGGTCTCTAGGCCCGTGTTGAGTTAGGATTATTGATTTGTTTGCCTTGAGTTCAGTTTAGTATGTTATCCTGGGTCATCCGCATTGGTTTTTTTCACAGAGTGTTAGGCAGAGGACTCACTCGCAGGACTCTGAAGCTTTAGAGAAAGCTGAACGGTTTATTTACAAATGTGGCACCAGGTGAAAATATTTACATATGTACAGTGATACAGATAATCATGGAGCTCCGGAGCTCACTCAGAAGGTCTACTGAGTGAAGGTCCACTCAGAAGGTGACTTTTCACATAGCGTCATTAGGTTCATGTGTATTAGCTGTTCCCACTTCCCCTGATCACCTCATGTGTATGTAAGTCCTCTGTTTTCTGTGTTTCATTGTCAGGTCGTCTGTCTCCTCCATAGTCTGTCACAGTGTTTCAAAGTGTTTCATAGTTTTTCACAGTTTGTTTAGTTTTCATGTTTATCTCTGGTGAGCAGCGAATAAAGGCTCACCTTTTTTCAAACTGCAACTCCTGTCTCTGCATCTGCTTCTGGGTCCTGTTCGTAACATTTCGGCGTACCCTGCCGTGAAAGTTTCATGCTGCTTTTTTAACAGTTGCTTTGTGGGGTTGTACTAACAGTCCTGACATTATTGTTTCCAGAGATTGTCTTCGGTATTACTGCAGACCACCATGTTTTGGAGCCATAGCCAAGTCTTCCTTGAAAGAGGGGATTTTGCTCCATTGTCATTGGCTAGAAGGAAATTAGTCATGTGACTACAGTGAGTCTCAAATACTTGATTCATTTGTCTTGATCAAGAATAAACTCTAAAGTCAGTACAGGAGAACAAACTTGCACAGCAGTCAGCTCAGTATTAATTACTCCACTGACTGTGCTGTCACTTTCAAGCAACGATGGCCCATTTTTTCTACAGTGCTTCCATGATCTGTTTCACACGCCTCTGTGAGGATGCTATCATCTGTTCAGCATTTTTAGAGGGTTGAGTTTCCTGTCCCTCGGGCGAACTCTCAATGTGATTTCTGCTAAATTGAAAATTCCTCACCCGGCTCTATAAATTGGTACCCTTTCAGTGGTAAAAATTGGACAAATTAGATGGTGCTGGCTGCATTCAAAAAAGCAGGAGACATGTTTCTTTGTACAGAACTTATTTCATTGCGGAGAATGCAGAGTTGACAGACGTCGCTACACAAGGCCATTATTAGTGTCACTTGCCAAGAGAATGTACTGCTGTGCATTGAAAGCTTGTGTTTTCTCTGCCTTTGCCTTTGAATTAAATAAAAAACTAAAAGCAAGTAACCCACGCTCTGGTTTTTGTCTGAGCCACTGCGATTTTACATTTTGGTCCACATACTAACTCTCAAAACAAATGACTTTGTAAACTGGACCAAATTGCTGGACAACTGGTTATAAAAACTCAGCGCTGGAGCAAAGATGGTGATTGGTAATTTCTAATTTAATATATGAGGAAAGAAGACAAAGGAGGGGAGATGGGAAATGCTGGTGCACATCTTTTCTGTCTGAGCTCAAGGATTGTTTGCTGTGGAGTGTCACAATGTGATTTTGTGAGGCTTAACGTCTTCTTTGATCTATTATCAGTAGCTTTTCTAGCTACTACAAAGAGAAGCCACACAGCACCTTTTTAAAAAATCTACTGCACTTGTCAGAAATGAAGTGAAAATCAAGACATGCTTGTAGAAAAAAAAGGGTTTCATATTCTTCTTTTGTGCAGTTGCTGTCACAAGATAGGACTGTGCTTGCCTGTGCGAGGGCATCCATTAAGGACAGACTGTGTTGTCTTATTCTCTGAAGAAAAGACAGTGCTGTGTAGAAGCTTGCTGTGAGATGACCGGGTCAACCTTATCACTGACCGAAGCTGGCAAAACGTCAAAACATCCCCCTGCAATCCGCTTAGGAGGAGGAGGATCAGCACTTGTAAAATGACTGGCACTGCCTTGAGCAAGGTTTTTCAGGACTCAGCAAAAGGCAGCTTACTAAAATAACTGATGTTCAAAACGAGTTAAACAACCCTGATAGAGGTTTGTAGATTTCTAAATTCATTAAGTATTTTCAGTAGTGTACAAAGAGAAAGATTCCACTTTCTGAATGTTTTTTTTTTTTTGTGAAAAGCTAATACTGTGAGCTAATTCGAAAATGGACAGATGCTATAGAACCCAGTGGGGAGTCCAAAGGCTTGTTGAGTGATCTATCTAGTGGTGACCTCTTCTTCGCTGGCCTCTTGTGTCAAAAAAGCTTACAAAGTGCCTCATGGCTAAAACTTCTCCAGCCTTGAATGAATAATTCAGAGTTTTCTGTGGGTAAAATAGTTCTTTCTTGCTTTTACCTCATCATTTTGTTCCACCTGTCAGTCAAAACTCATCCTGGCTGACACATTTTCAGCCTTTTGCTATGGAACGAATTGGATCATCCATGAACAGAGGCATGGCTAAATAAAAAAAGTACAGCCTCTGGGTGAAACACTTGCCAGGTCTCTTGGAGAGCGATCTGACAATGAGGTTTCCAAATCCAGAGGGCTGTTATTTATTTTTTGCCGAGGACGAACGCAGACTATGTGAACAGGAGAAGCTCTTAGCTTTGTGTTCCAATTGGTGGTTATACAGATTGGACAATTTGCTGTCAAAAAGTAACATGTTGACTTGTTTGTCTGAAAGAGTTCTGCTCCTTTTCACCTTTGAGCTGTAGTTTATTTTCTTTCATTTTTGGAGCTCCTTTAATAGGAGTCCTTGCTGAATGCATATTTCATATTTCTGATATTATGGGGGGAAAAAGAACTCCTTCATACTCATAAATGAAGAGATCAAAGAAATTTTTCATGCATTCATTCATTCAAATGAAACACAAAAAGATGGGCAGGCCTCACACTGAGGCACTAATAACAGGGGTGTAACATACATGTGTTCACAGTGAGCGCAATGAAGTAAAACAAAAGAGACACGTGACAATCTGTTTCTGTGCTGATTGTCAACAAAGCTGTGCCTTGTCGTCCCCCAAAGTCTTCCTTCTAGTTGCACTGCTTGCTGATGACTCCCTGGAGTGCACAGTTTGGTCTCTGTTACTGTGGAGCAATATGGCTCGTGGCAAAAACACTGCAAGTGTTACAAGCTGGGGTTTGGGTACAAAAGATGGGCTTGTGTAACTAAATACCAAAATCCCATCAAAATCAAATTTGTCAAATCTGAAAATAGACATAATTTAAACAAAATATCCCGAAGTAAAGTTATCTCTTTCCTTTCATCAGACAGACGGCGCTGTCTTAAAACTCCTTGTCTATTTCTATCCATCCTTTACGTTGTAGCCACAGTCTGCTATGGTTGCTGAGCGCTGCACTTGTTTCATATTCATTGGGAACTGTAGCTGTCTATTTTATGGACGTGGCTGTTTTCCATTAACAATGACTGGAGGTTGACAGCAGAAGCCAGGAGGGGGTTAGCGGATGTATATTGTAGAAACTGATAGGAAACAGCGTGTGAGGTAAGCCGCCACTTGTAGAAAAACTCTCTTAAAAAAAGGATGTTTTGGTAATGCAAATTGTAGGCAATTGTGTGTTAATCAATAATTAGCTAAAGCAAACTCAAGACTCAAGGACCTGCACTTTTTAAAACCTCTCAAATACTCTGAGTAGTTAGATCAAGCTCCCGTTGCATAAACCACTCTAGAGAGTTAATAGGACTCAAGCTAATTGCTTGAACATGGATACTTGTTGAATGTTATTTCATTAATGTTTTAGCTGCATTTCAGTGGCATCGGTCCCTAAATTATTAAAACTTTTAATGCCCAGGACTAGAAAAGAAAACTCTGGTTTCCATGCATTGATTACACGTTAAGAATTTGACATGCGTGGTATTTCCTGTCTTAGGCAGAAGGACAACGCTTTGTTTTCTGACTCATTAAAGATGTCTGTGACCCTAATGTTCAGGCCTGTTGTTTACACCCCTAAAGGGATTGATTTGACTTTTGTTTTATTAAAATCAAATTAGTTTTCATGAGCTGATAATTAAATCTTTTGTCAGAGTCCTTGAGTTATATTAGAACTCATTTTGGCCAACAGAGAAGAAGTGGGTGCCTGTGAGTAGAATTGTCTTTGTAAATGGGCTACCTCCATAATACTGATATGAAATGACTTGCTGTGCAAAAGCTGCTAGAAATGTTGTTTATGCATAAATATGTAATGGTCCGAGTCTTGTCTGTCTGGGTGGGTTATATCCTGTAGTACTTCAGCTAAGAGGATTCAAGAGCCTTCATAATTCAGCAATGGTTTTGTGAAAGTAGGAGACTGATTAGCATGCTAGCAGCACAGCTTCAGGGATGGTAATGTAGGTTTTAGTCAGTCACTCAACCACTTTGGTCCAGGCTGAAATTTCCCAGCAACTATTAATGGATTTCCTTTTAATAGCTGTTTTTCTTGAAACCTACTAGAGATATTTAAGCACCCATCAGAACGAACTGTTGCACTTTAATCGTCTGAATTATAATCTAGTCCCACCATTATGTAAGAATTTCAGTTTTTGTCTAATGCGATCACAGCAGTCATATGTTCCCACTGCATAAAAAACCAGAGTACAGGAAGTGTACAAAGGTTTTCCTAGCAAGCAGGGCAGAGGAGTCATAAACATACCTGACTTTAAGCAGAAAGGTAGAGTTTAGCACTCATCTGAGACCATATTTAAATCCTACTTTTACTCATTGTTTGCTTTCCGAAATCATATTACGTATCATTAGATCCTTAACATGTCCAAAACCTCCTCAATTTTTGAGGCTTAAAAAAAAATACAAATAAAAAAAATGATTTAAAAAAATGAACAAACCATTTATGAGTTCTTTTTTTTTTGTACTTTACTATTTACTAGTTAGTGCTCATTAGAAAATTGTAGCAAGCTAATACATTATTCTTACTAAGCACCCACAGTCATTTTATTTCCCTAAACTAATATGGTGAACATGCTTAACATTAACCCTCTGGGGTCCAGGGTATAATTGGCCGTTTTTGACTACTTTTAAATTGACCTCTGTATTTCACCTTTAAAAGCTGTTTATTTTGCCTTGTTTGTATAATTTTTTTCAACACAACCTCAAATATCTGAAAATGGAGTTATTTCTTCATTTTGACTCACTGTATTAGCACAATTGATCTAAATTCAGATAGAAAAAATTGAAAATCCGAGTAGAAAAAAATTAATTTTTTACTGTAAAAAACACAAAAATGTTTAACGAATCATTTTCATAACTTAAAATGCAATTAAAAATTGTACATTTCTAAAAATTATGCACAAGTTTTGCAAACAACAAAGTTATAAGGTACTATTTACCTAAAAATGCAGCCAAGGCCTCAGGTGTTTTTGTAAATAACCATTTAAATTTGGGCTGGGTATCGTCACTGATTTCTTGAATCAGGGAAATTTTGCCTCAGATGTCAGAAATATTATAATTCTGATCACTTATCAGTACATTTCCATATTTTTATATCTATAAAAAGAAAGCTGACACTTCTTAGACTTTATGTGAGCATCACAACAGATGCCTTTG
>VUQR01028438.1:0-11646 GCA_015108515.1 Hemichromis elongatus
GCCGCGTTTTTTTCCTTTTACTTACTTCCGAAAAGAAAGCCTCATTTCTGCTGTTCAATAGGCGACTGAACAAATGTAAACTTTAAAAAAAAATTGAAAAAATTGAAAAACACTTAGCCGTGTCGCTAATAAAACCTCTGTAACTTTGCTCTGCTTCACTTCAGCAGCATCAGGTAATGTTTATATGTTGACTAATGGTTTTCTTTCGTTTTTAATGTACTGCAGAATATTTTTAAGGTTATCTGCTATAGATCCTGGCCAGGAAAGTGGCCTTCATGTTTTTCTGTGTTTTATCCTCAGTTACTTTGACACAACGGCATCTGCTGTAATGCTCACAGCTCTGATAAAGTCTAAGAAGTGTCAGCTTTGTTTTTATAGATATAAAAATATGGAAATGTACTGATATGTGATCAGAATTATAATATTTCTGACATCTGAGGCAAAATTTCCCCCGATTCAAATCGAATCGTGAATCGAATCGAATCGTGGATCGAATCGATTCAGGACCTTGTGAATCAGAATCGAATCGATTCTAGAAATCAGTGACGATACCCAGCCGTATCTGGCACCCAGCGATTTAAATTTAGGAAATGATAAGGGGTTTTGATTTTGTATTCTGTATTGCCATTTAGCTATCTCTTTGGGGGTGGTTTTATTCCTTATATGAGTCCCCTTTATTTCTTTATTTCTGTGCCTTTATTTCCCTGATTGTAGTTGATAGGTTGTTAATCCCCTTCTGTTCTCCCATTCCAATCCTTCATTCTGTCTCCATTTTTATGTTTTGTATCTCTGTCATGTTCACATGTCATTTGTTACTTCCTGGGTTTTTTTGTGTGTCTTTAGTCTCTTGTGCATCGTGTCTATTTCTGCATCCTCTGTCTCGTCACGTGTTATTAGTTTCAGCCTTGTTCCCACCTGTTCCCCGTTCCCTCATCATGCGTATACATCGTCTCTGTCTTCCTTTGACCATTGTTGTGTTCCCCATCAAGTTGTGTATCCCTCCTTACATTTCTCCTGTAAGTGACTGTTGGTATAATTGTTCTTGGTATATGTTACAGTGTATATGTTACAGTGTTTTGGGGGTTTTTTGCTAAGTTTCCAGCAATAAATATATTTTTGAGTTTTACATTCCTAATTTTTGGGTCTTCCTCTGGCTGCCACACAGTCGGCCTTGACAGCTTTTGTAAAATGACAAAAGTAACGTACCCAGTTAAGTCCAGTTAAATTTGGTTTTCTACATTAACACGGTGAGGACTTTATTTTACTGGACGTTTTAAATGAGAAAATGTTAGAAAGTCCTGAAATGTAATGGTAAACTGTGATCTGTGAAGTACGCTGCCTCCATGTAACCTTGGAAAGGTACACGGTGCAAAATAGCCACTGAGTCACTTAGACTACCTCAGCACTGGGGAATTTCAAGCATCTACAGAGCCTGGGTGTGACTGTTGTGCATCCAGGTATGTCATGCTTTTAAGATCTTGTTACTACTCAAGCTAAATTGGAACTAAAAATTAAAATGGTTCAAATTTAAGTTAAAGTTAATGAAAACACACCCATTTATTCTGCATTAGGGCTGATTGTTGTTGTTATTATTATAATGGAATATTTAAGGCAAGTAGCAAGCTTTTTAATTTGGCTTACAGACACCAAAATGTTTAAAAACCACCACATGCAGACTCAAAAGTCTCAGGGAACCAGTGTGGTGTCAGATGAACGACGCCGGTCTTCGCACAGCTGGCTGTTTTACATATGCGGCTTTTAATACAAGGTCATTCTTTATTTTGAAAACCTTTTTAAGGCCAAATGTTAATTTTCAGAGATGCTGGTTGTGACTGAGTAAAAGTGCTGGGTGTGGGACCTGTGTGCCACAGGTGAGCAAGTGATTTGTGTGTGTGGGTGTCTTGGAGAATCTGAGACACTTCAGAGCCTTGACTCAGCACTCACACATGAATTGAACTCTAGAAGCTGCAAATGAAATGGAACCATCACAGAGTGCATGTACTAAACAGTCGAAAACTGTCAGTGTTGTTAAGTGCAAACACAAGCAACCTCAGCAGGGCACTCATGACTCCACTCCAGACACTTCTCCCTAGTGTTACTGTTTTTCAAAATAACAGCTCGGCACAGTTGCTACCTTCATCATTTTCTTCTACGTCAATCCTCAAAGGTTAGTAGGTTGTTCTTTCCCAAAATACCCAGCCAGAACCTTCCTTCAACATTTACCTCATGAGATGCACGAATGAAAGGCTTCTTGTATGGAAAACTTGGTGATTAATTTTGCCCCCAGCATCATAACTGTGTTGATTGTATTCCCTCTGTGGGACACGTGTCTAAGCTGGCTCAGTCTGAGCGAATGGCATTTGACATTCTCGCTGCAAGAAGAGCTTTCTGAGCAACTGACGTAGCCTCTTCCAAGACAATATTGAAATCCTTCCTTTTTCACTAACTTGTTTTGACACAGAGCGGTTCTGCACTTTAGTCCCGACATGCTCATTAGTTTATTTAAAAAATAGTTTGTTTAAGGAGATTTTTCAGTCGTGATCATCAGATTTCTCTGAAAGGGCATTGTTTCCATACCCTTCTTTTATTGATAAAAACAGTCTTTATATGGACATGGTAAATTTAGTTATCATGACACCATATGTGGCACTGTTTCATAAACAAGTCTTTAAACTTTCAAAATAAAACAAAGCTAGTAAGCTTATGAAAGCATTTAGGTCAAATTAACTATATTACAAGAAATAATCGGCTAAAATCATTACCCTATATATAGAGAGAGGGAGAGAGAGTACGTTTATGAAGCAACCTATAGTGGAGAATAATGTGGCCAGTCAAAGGCCTTAAGTTGTGATTTTGTGTGTGTGTGTGTGTGTGTAACATATCGAGCAATTCGCCTTCCTGTAGATTAAGTGTGCTAACCACACTGAATGGCTCATGTACAGCATGTTTGGGTGGGCCAGCACATAGGCCGCAACTAAATCCTAGTGTAAATCCACCCAGGGTGCAGTCTCCTATGAAGAAAAACACTTAAAGGCCATCAGAGAACAAGACAGGAAAAACTGCTCGATGGTTAATTCACTGCAATGGAACAATGTATTATTACTGGCATGTTCATGTCTTTCCAGTTGCCATGTATTAGGATGCAAGTGGCTACGCAGCTAAGACATAAGATGCAACTCAAAAGCTACAGTTTGAGTAATCGGTCCATATGTCTGAAACATTAATAGCTGGCAAAACACTGCATACTGGTTTAGAAAAGTAAACCATAACACACCCACTAAGAATGCATGAAAATGCATGATTCTTCTTAATCCCACACTAAGCCCATCCCATGGGTGTCCCTAGCACAGAGTGCACATTCAGACATAAAAACGCCAAAAGAGTAAAGCCACTTTTTCTCAAGAGCTTGACAAATCTTGTTACGTTCTACCCAGATACCGACACAACAACCCTCAAATCTGACACTTCCTGAGTCAGTGGCGGGGTCTCTGGTTCGCACTTGTGTGTAATCAGGTGTGTGTATCCAAGGTTACCAGGCTATGCACACACCTTACAAAGAGTACATCCTGATAAATCAAGGCTTCTGATCTTGCAGCCAGAAATTCCAGGCTGCCTGGGCCACACCATTCAGATCCGTGAAATACGGAAACAGCAGCTCCACACACCAAGAATTCAAAGAATGCCATTAGAGTTCATTTGTTTTCCGTGAAGGAAACTAGAATAGGAAGGGTATGGAAGGCAATGAAGGAATGAGGGAATGAAGACATTTTCTGATTTAAAAGAAGCAAAATAATCCACTTTTAACCATGGCCACATGTTGTGCTTTTGGGTAGACCACACATGAACACATGCAGAAATCGGCGCTCTTGCCACACGCAACAAAAATGCAAAACATAAAGCGCTGAGCTACAAAGTGAAAAAAGATGAATGAGCCTAAAAAGGCACACAGTCACAGGTGCACATACATTCCAGTCTATATCATGTGATCCAAAATAGGAATGTCCCAATTCTATAGTTATAGCTGTGTCAGAACTGATTTTTCTCAAGCAGCTTCCATCAAATCATGCTGCTCTCAACCAGCTCATTAGTGAGACTGGAGTAATATTACACGAGGAAAGGAAAGGTGGGTGGAACGCACGAGGAACTGCACAGTATCTCAGCATGAGAAACAGCCTGCAGCTGCAGCCTAAACTGTTCCCTGCGCACCGTCTTCTGTGTATTCATAGTTTCTGAGGAATGTTCCTGATGTTTCAGTGCTTAGATTTAAAGTGAAATCACAAAGGAGATGTCAAGTGTTAAATACAATGTGCTGAAAAGATGCTGTAAAAGTGCCTTGTATGCTTGAAGTTTATGTGGATGTGGCCTCGAAAGTTCCATATATGACAGTGAACCAACATTTCAGATGGGAAAGTAGTCAGACTGTTTTACTTTATCACTTTTCCCTATTTGCACGATTTATTTTAATTCATCTACACTCTCTTTTATTATGGTTTTAAAATGTTATCAAAAACTGAAATCTAAGAATTCTGTAGTTTCTAGAAGTCTTTTGGCCTTGCTTTTCAATCCACAAGCTTTTCATTCCTGGATTTGGAATGTTTTTCTCAATCTTCCTGGCACATCCTATCAGGCTCTGTGAGATTGTTGTCTTTCGGTTTCTCCACAGAGAATTGCTGTTGGATTAGTCTCAGGTCATCTGTGTGTTCAATCAGGTTTTCTATTTAAGGATATGTTTCTATCTTGTTGGTTTCATCCTTTCATCACATCTGAACAGTAATTCTGTCCCTCCTCATGAAAGGGACCCACTGCATGACGGTACCACCACCCTGCTCAACTGTATGGTTGGTTTATAAGGTAACAAAGCCAAGCCTGGTGCTCTCAAGATATAGTACTTGAAGTTCTGCCGGGTGGGCAGGTTTTGTTTTCTCTGACCAGCGAATCCGTTTTTTCTTCCTTACTAGCTATCGAGCAAACTGCAAGCCGCATGCTGTGCCTTTCACACAAAAAATGTTTCAGTCTACTTCCTGTACTAAAAAGACCTGCCTTTTCAAGTAAATCATTGATGGTCGCTTTTTTGGAAATTTGTCCCATCTCTGCAAAGGGCTTCTGAAACTATTAGTATGACTTCTTTTTTTTTTTTTCAGATTTATTGGTAAAACAACTTGTAAAGATGTCCAATTTTGCTTTATTTTGTAACCTTCCAAAGATTTTTGTGTCCTTTTAAAGAGCTGCATCAACTGCACCAGTGTATCATTTGGAAGATGAGGCAAGACCCACTTTTGGTATATTTTTAATGCAAAACAGACAGACTAGAATATAAGGGCAATTTTATTCATTTAAAATTAAATCTACAACATAATACATTTTGCAAAAGTGAAAGGGTCTGATGTTGTGAAGCAAATATAATGATATGGGCCAAATCCAAACCAAATACATTCTACTTTGTCTATAATAA
The DNA here is from genome assembly GCA_015108515.1 of Hemichromis elongatus. Taxonomy (NCBI): domain Eukaryota; kingdom Metazoa; phylum Chordata; class Actinopteri; order Cichliformes; family Cichlidae; genus Hemichromis; species Hemichromis elongatus. The sequence continues at coordinate 5,453 of VUQR01028438.1, forward strand.
GTCTGTTTAAAAAAAAGGGGTGCGTATGCCTGTGCACTTGGAAATATTAAAGGAGACACCCCAGCCAGAGTCACACAACTGGAATTTGTAGAAAATTGAGGTAGAAGTGTGATCTACTGATCAAAAGCTTTAAAGAGAACACTTGACATCATAATTTGAGTTTGAAGCCAGCAGCTAAGCCTAGCTCTTTGTTGTGGTATCAGCCTTCTGCTCACATCTCTTTTCAGGGAATAAAAAAAACACAATTTTCACATGACAAACTGACTTTCCACTGTCAGCCTCTGCAAGGGGAGACAAAGCATTATAATTTGTTTTAAATGTAACAGAGACACTGTGAGTGCCAAAGGTGCATTGGTTTAGATGTTATTCTGTTGGTTTAAGTCTATTTTTTTCAGAAGAAAATAAAAGTCATATGTGTAGCTTCCAAGGTTCACAGTTAAGTCTTTCCTGATCAGAGAGCAACTGTCTTGACCTCAGTAATGCAAAGAAAAAATGCTCGTTGATTCTTTAGAAGCCAAATCCCATTGAAGGAAAATGGGATTGTCATCATACATCCTTCTCTCTCTTTCCATACACGTCTTACAAAAATGGAACAACTAAAAAAAAAATCTAAAGATTGTATTTTAAAGTTGGAGTCCAAAGTAAAACTCCAATCCTCTCTTCATTTTCATGCTTGTCAGGTCGCTGCAAAAGGCCAGTGCTGAATGAAAACATCCGCCGATGGAGTACATGATTGCCTCACAACAGAGATGGAGCTGGATGCTCATCAAACAGCAGCTCTTGGAAAAGCAAGAGAAAACACTTCCAAGCATGTCAGATTTTAATGACACACACATCACCACCTCAAACTCAGAAACAGGTAAAAGACAAGCAATGAGTATCTGACATAGGAAAAAGTTTAGTTGGAAGTGATGGCTTTGGGAGTAAAATGTTGGAAGTTCATTCAGAGGGCTGTTCTCCTGAGTCAAATCCTTCCTATATCTGCTAATCTAGTTTTACATCTTACCAATTTCTTAAAAAATCAATATAATTTCAGACAGACAAAATTTTTATTGCATTTTGAGAATCAACAAACAAGCTTTAACTTTACCTCAAGTCAATGTATCAATTACTTTAGAGCAGAAAATATATACTGTGTGCCTTTGGAAATCGCTATCATGGATTAGAGCGGTATATTGCACGTCATAGACTTTGCTCCAGTGATATTTGCTCTCTTACTGCTAAATTTGTCTGATTTTTTTCATTTGTGGTCATCCACAGTTTAATTAATTGTACTACTTCTAATACTTTTAGTGGAAAGCCTAAACAACAAAACTGACTTTTCCCCCTTTCCCAAACTACCAGGTTTCTAAACACATAATTGATTATATAAGTCATGATTAACTTGCTTTTTTGGTCTGTGTTTGATAATACTATACTTTTTGCATAAGACAAATAGGGGAAGTGTGTGTGTGTGTGTGTGTGTGTGTGTGTCTTTTTCACTTATTTAATGATGACCAAGATGCCAGATTGTAAGTAGGGATACTGTAATGTTCTGTGTATGTTTTGATTTCATCTGTTCCATCAAGGCAAGCAGTGCTTGACCAGTGAAATCTAAAACTAGACAACAATTAAAAACTAACAAAATGAAAGGAATCTTCCTACTTGCATCTCAAGCAACATTCTGTCAGAAACCTCACTTTTTATTTTAAATAAAATTAATGCAGTATTATTGCCACAGTTGATTATTGTGTCTGGAAGAAAGCTTAACTCTGCTTGGTTATGAGTCACTAGAATCTGTACAGTCTGTTGGTTTAATGGCGTGTCTCTGGCAAAAGAAAAAACACCCCAGAGTCTCATGAGTGGGTGATTAATCAAGGGTTCATCTCATAATTTTTTTTTAAATTTCTTTTGCAATGTGATTTGTCCAAAAGGGGAAATACAAAAAGTTATTCTCATCAAAGACTTATTTTGGACGAAATAACCTAACAAGTTTGAATGCTGTCAGGGGCCACTAAGCAGATTTTACTGTTAATATAATTGCATCTGTCAGTTTCACGCACTTTTAAAATTTGCAGCAGCTTACTAGGTCAGACTTAGTAGTATTTATTTCAGCATTGCATGAGTCTGAATGTATCACATTAAAAAGTATGCACAGAAAAGAATATAACAGGCCACATGTCATTAAGACACCATCTTGCAATCTCTGTGTCACTCAGTCTGAGGTCACTTCATGTAAGACTTCAAGCTTTTTCTATTTGAGAAAAATGTTTGGGGGGGGGTTCTATGGTCGCCCCTAGAGACAAAGCACATACAAACTCCAAAACACATGCAAACTCCAAAACACAAGGAAACTCAAAAACACGTACAAATTCAAAAACACATGCAAACTCCAAAACACAATGGAAGTTCTCCAGGACACTAGCGGCAGTGTTGAGCTTTTGTTACATAGTGGCTACACAAGCCAGGAAGTGACAATGACCGGATTTGGCATGTGGTAGTAACAGGTAAATTAACTTTTTTTTTTTTTTTAATTATTTGAATATATATGAGTGTGTTTGTTCTATCCTTGTAGGTGTTTTCTGCCGGTATCCAACTCCATGTGTTTGCAACAAACTTGCCATTTATTTTGAAAATCAATCTCTAGCGTCCTGGAGCACTTCCGTTGTGTTTTTGAGTTAATAGTGTTTTGGAGTTTGCATGTGTTTTTGAATTTTTACGTGTTTTTGGGTTTGGTATGTGTTTTGGATTTTGTACGTGTTTTGGAGTTTGTACGTGCTTTGGAGTTTGTACGTGCTTTGTCTCTAGGGGCCACCGTAGGTTTCGGCACACAGTAATATTATAGGGTGACCAACCGTCCTCTTTTCCCCGGACATGTCCACTTTTCACGTTCCGTCTGGGGCATCCAGGGGGATTTATGAGATTGATAAAAATGTCCGGGTTTTACGAGCCTACAGGGGAACCATATACGTTACGTCATACCTTAACTGCTGCCTGCTTTGCGAGTGGTTATTTTGCGCTCACAGACGGGACAGACGATACGCAGCTGCGCAACTAGTAATGTTTAAAACATGCCGAAGCGCAAGTGCACCTTTTCAAATGAACTGCAAATGAAATTTCCCGCATACCGTCGGTCGGCATAAATGGGAGGCGGAGTGCACCGTGTGCAGAGCTGGCACATACGTTTGTGTGTCTAACAAAGGTGTGGGTGATCTTGTTGCTCACATGGACACAGAAAAACATAAAAAACGCTGTGCGAGGAGAAAATTCATTTACTAAGTTAACTGAGTGGTGGTGGAACTGAGTTAACTTAGTTAACTAATGCTGGGCATACACTGTGCGATTTTTGGCCCATTTTGAGTCGTGCGACCGTTTTGGTGATCGGCCCGATTTTCGCCTTCATCGTGCTTCGTGCATCATGTAGCATACGTGGGGTAACGAGAAGCGAATGACACCTCACGACCAGCTCCCGATCATCAATCGCTTGGTCGTGAGGGTGTCACAGTAGCTTCATACACTGCGCACGTGCAAACACATAAATGTCGGCGAAAAAGACGGAGTAGCATGGCAGTGTTGTGTTGTGCGTGTACGCACAGTGTGAGCACTCAGGTCGCATCAGAGCATTGGGCCGTATAGTGTGAGACCCTGCATCGTGACCTACGAACTTCTAACCCCTGCGAGTCCAGTTTGAGCAGGAGCTGAATCGCGCGACTGAAAAAATCGCACAGCGTATGCCCAGCATAAGTTAGTTCTACTGAGTAAGTTAGTGTTTTTTGCACTTGATGACTTTTAAAAGCCTAACTGAAATTTTTTATTTCAAGATTCATTAACCACGCAGAGAAGGCATCATTTAAATTGTGGGAAAATGTTAAATTTTTCTTTATGCAAACAGTTTTATTAAAGTTCTTCATGACGAGTCAAGTGTCCTCTTTTTTGGAAATCAAAATATGGTCACCCTATAATATTAGAATGAAAAACATGAAAAACTCTGTTTGGCATCTTTGGCTAATATACACAGAGACCTCTCCAAAACCACCAAATACCTTTCATGTATATAGTTTAGTTTTGCTGTATAATTTCACATATATTTAAGAATGAAATATTTTTTAATATACAACTTTATAGTTCACAGCAGACTCACTGGTAATGCATCATATCTAAGTTTTGACACAACAGTAATTTGTAGCTATTTATTACATACCTGCAGCAACACACAGCAGCAGAAAAATCAATGACTTAGCCACATGCACACATGTGACATGTGACAAAACAGCTGTAACTTCAAGCTTGCTTACACTACATCAGTGGTTTCCAAATAGTGTGCCAAGGGATTCTGTGACAACTACACATCATTACTGCAATATACAGTCACAGAAAACCATCTGTCGGGATAAGTTGGCTAAAGCTAGAATGGCGCCAAACAAGCTAAAGAGGCACTTGAAAACCAAACATCCATTCTCAGAGAAAATTACTGCTGGAAGAGTACTTCAAGAAGGGAACTGGCTCAGATGATTTGCTGGATTGTATGACATATCATGCTTGGTCCAGATGCAGTAAACGAGCTCTCCAAGGTGCATTTCTCTGACAATACAATCAAAAGAAGAACTGATGACATGTCACAAAAAGTTTGAAAACCTCTGTACTAAATTATACTCTTCATCCCTTCTGAGGATTCAATAGTAACAGCTGCTCCACTGAAAAGGTGAAATTTAAACCATAGGCATATAATGGCTATGGCCTGTGAACTTCAGTAAAGTTTTACTAGCTTTTGCTTTAATGCTCTTTTAATGAAGTGTGGCTTGGAGCCTGCTCTCAGTAAGAGGTGATTAGTTTTAATGTCAAGATGTCAAAAATGAGACTAAACTGACAACACTTCTCGACTTAGCCATGCAAGCAGCCGCTTAAATACAGGCAAAGTCAACAAAAATACATTAACAGCACTATGCATCCGTACTGCCAGAGTTACATGCAAATGCCGAGCCAGGTGTATCCACGCAGGCACTCGGGAGGTAAAATACACCGAAGGCCACATTTTATAGGCCCTTAAAGCTAATATAAGCTGTTAACCTTTCTGTGGCAAATACCTTCCTGCTCAGAGGCGGAAAATTACGTGCTAGGCATTAGATCATTTTGAAACAATGTCCGTATTTTTATACCTTTTATTTGAGGTAAGTGACTTATAAGTCTGAGTCTGCACATCAGAGGTCTTGTATAACCTGTGTTTCAACATGCTATCATGTAGTAATATCCAGAGGCTCCACTTCTGTTAAACATTATGTTCATAGTTCCCTACTCTGGATGACCACTCCTTGGCTTTTCCCCTTGCAGTCTGTGTCAAAGTTTGATGAGGTATGCCAGTGTGAAAGAATGCTGAAAATGTGGAGGAATTGCTAAGATTATATCGGCGTGTTGGGGGCAAGACTGGAATTTGTTGCCAATGGCAGCATCTTGCTACAAGCACAGGAGTGGAATGTAGTTGATGTAGTCAGAAAAAAAAAAAGAACCATATTTTACCTTCATTTTACCTTTTTGTTACTGACACTGCCTTTGAATTCTTGACAGGGTATATACCCTTCTGTCCTTTTGGTTGAACCTTGCAAAGACTAGTCTTGGACTAGTCTTTGGATCTACCTACTAGAGGTGGGTAGATCGGGCCCTAGCCAGTATCGGTATAAGGTCGATACTACCTTGGCAGGATCGATACTTCTTTTCTATCCTTTAAGTTACATTTCTGTCCTTTTTGGGGGTCTTTTTGTAAATGAAAAAACATACTTCAGTTATGACTATGAAAAATGTCTGAACCTTTTTTGCATTGACTGTCTCATCTATTTTACTTATAACCTATAACACATTTAAACAACAGAAATTGGTACAAGACAGGTACATATACATCCTATGGCTCCAAAAAACCCAGGTTCAAAGTACATGAAAACCTGTGTATTTTGTTGTATTAACTAATTATTTTAGAAAGTAAAAATCAGGGTGATGTTTGCACTATTGCACCTGTGTTACTGGAGACTTTGCTATCAATCAATCAATCAATCAATCTTTATTTATAAAGCACTTTTCATATATGTGATGTAGCACAAAGTGCTTTACACGGGAGCCGCTCACAGACCGCAGCCTCAGGAGACACCGACCCAGGGCTCACAGCAGGAGGGAGGCAAAGAAGCCCCCCAGCCAGGCTGAGGAGACCCACAGAGCCCCAGCAGCCA
>VUQR01028440.1:0-31707 GCA_015108515.1 Hemichromis elongatus
CGAGTGGCTCCAGCAGATCCCTGGAAGAACATCGGAGATCTCTGTCCAGAAGAGTGCAGTCCTAGGAACAGCTAAGATATTGCGCAGGACCCTCAAGCTCCCAGGCCTCTTGTAGAGGACCCGAGCTTGAAGGATTGACCGCCCGCAGGGGTTAGTGGGGAATTTTATTTTATATACATATAGCAGAAGGTTCATTTAGCTTTTTTCCCACATAACAGGTCTGGCCTGGATGTGGTGTCAAGCCGGCACTGCTGGCTGACTTCTGCCATGTTAAGTGGTGTATCATCTAGATATGGGCCAGGCCTGGCATAGATGGCACTGTCTATGTGATGGTATGCCACATCTGTCCCAATTAGGGTTTGGTTTATGTGTCCCAGACTCATAGAAAACAGTCTGGCTTGGACCCGGCATCAAGCTGGCAGTTCTGACTGACTAGTGGGATGGTAAGTGGTATGTCATCCAGATGTGGGGCAGGTCGGTTAATGATGGCACTATTTATGTTCCTATTTTCCTGTTTTATCTAGAAGACACAAATGCCATGTTGCAATACTATACTGTTTTGGTAGCCAATGTTTCAAATGCAGGTTTGACAGGTTTGTGAGTGTACACTTTATCCAAAACCTAGTGAGGGTTTACTCAAGTTCACCACTCGGTGGCTGTAGCTCCGGAAATAGAGCAGAGCATCTACTGATAAGAAGGGTAGTGGTTCGATCCCTGGCTCCTCCAGTCTGCATGTCAAGAGTGTGAATATGTATGAATGTAGTTAGGAAGCACTCAGGTTAGAGAAAGTGTGTGATTGGGTGAATGAGGCATCTTGCATGGATTTTTAGTAATCTGGGAAAGTAAAAAGCACTATATAAGAATCAGTCCCTTCACTGTCTGAACAGAGTTTCATCATGTTATTTTTGCACTATTAGGTTCCGGCACATGTTGTTATTACATGGCTTGATTAAGGTACCCATTAAGCTAACATCTGGGGCCAGAGCTGAAACTGTTCTGGGCCAGCACAGGGCCACCAGTGTGTCTGCAACTGGCCTTATGATGCTCCATGTGTGGGCCACCTCTGGCAAACCAGATCTGGGCCACCAAAGGGCCGTCATTCTTTGCGGTATGTGGGCCATGTGTAAGCACATTGTGTGGGCCAGATCTGGGCCATACCAATTTTGCTCTGTGGGTTTATGAATGCCTGAGAAAACACCCAGAAAAAATGGACCATTTTACTTCTAAGGCTTGTTTGTATTTTGGAACTGAAGGAGCATGTGGATATGGTTATAAAATCCAACTTGACAAGTGTATATACAGCAGGATTGATGGATTGATTAAAACTGTGCAGGAGAAGTAGAATCCTACAAGGAAAATAGAGATCAGGGAAGAAATGTAAAAAACAACCTGATACAGAGGCACAGCCTGAGGTTTTCACATTGCATAGGGATAACCTCAACAATTAACTTAGGGTTATCTCAGCAGTAAATACTTGGCAGTGGAAATGTTTTTTATAACTTCGGCCAAGGTCGGTCTACCCTCTAACGAGAGCGTGTTGGGCTCTGCTAGAGAAAGCTAGTAAAATTAGGTTACATTTGCCACCAGCTATTCTTAAAATCTGGGTTATAGAATTGCCTTGGGCTAAATAGCGTATCATTAAAACAGACTCCTTCCCACACTTAGGCAGTGGTAAATGAATTGGTTGTGATTTAATAGATATAATTCCAATACATTGTAGTGTTAGGAGCCTGCAGTAAACAAAATTTAAATATACACCTTGCTGAAGAATTCAGGTCTGAACATGAGGAACAGTGCTTTTTGTATCCTCACTTTTGTTATGATTTGTCATTTCATCAAACAGTGACAGTACATAAAACAATTAATGCGACCAGACTAATGTTTATTGTCCTTCTGTTCTGTGCAGATTAAATTTAGTGTTTCTTTGCAGGATATTTTCTATTTATGTGTGTGACACTCAAAAGTGTCCGGCTTCTGTGCACAGCTTCCTAAGAGCCATGCGTGGCTCTTTTACATTCCTGTGTCCATGGAGCAGGCCCCCAGAGTGAAAGACACAGTTCATTGTGGATGTGCATTGTAAAAAAAAATGCATGTTGTTTTCTAATTCTTTGGTTTAAAAACTGAAAACTCCCCATGAATCTTCGTATGTCATATGCAGTTATATCAATTTTTAAGACAAAGGTGCACAGAGTTTTCCACTGTTCATTCTTCCTTTCTCTAAGTCATGTGTGTAGCATTATCTGGTCTGGGGCAATAATCCAGCACAGAGGAGCCAAAAAACAGGAGGAGCCACCTGAAGCTGTCTTTAAATCCGTCACTGTAGATTCCCATGTTACATTTTTCACATTCAGCCATTTCCCTCCTCATTACAACTGTATTTGGGGTGTTTTTATGTATAACTTAAATGTTTAAATGTTCCTTTCTTAAAGTTAAAGGTGTGCCAGGTAGACGCTAGCTAGACCTAACTTCTGTTTATTCAAATCATTGAACTGGACCTCTGTTTGTTGTGCTCGTCCTTTTCATAGGATTTTATTGGAAATATCTGAAAGATAGTTTTTCCTAAATGGTTACTCATACTAAAAGTGCTTCAGAGTGACATTCTTATATTTCATCAGGCTGATATTTAACACATGTTAGCAGGTATCTGTATCTCAGCATTCCACACATACATCTGTGGATGGTGCCTGTGAACCTAGCTTGGTACTGTTGACTTCTGTCAGATAATGTATATATAGCATGCCATTATGATGTTACCAGCTGGTTTGAATTCTACATTTTGAAGCCTAAACGTTATCAGTTAATGTTAACAATGTTGGTCAATAAGTTGAATTGATAACCAGTACAATGAAAAGGCACCGATATCGATATCTGCTGATTAATGCCAAGTAACAAATATCATTTCATTTAAAATATTCCAAGAGATCCAGATTAGTTACTGAATGAGTTACTTCAAAATGCATTCTAGAAACAAATGGGTCATATCACCACAGCTCCATCCATTTTTATATACAGTCTAAGGTTAGTATCAGCGATTCTCTAGATTGCTGCTGTGCCTGCAACTATTTGAATTTGAATTTTTTTTTTTTGCACTGTGCCTACAAAGTAAATCTAGTAATTATAATGCTCAGTCAGCATCAAACTGTGTTACATATTCAGTGTGATATTTATTTTACTCCAATATCTACTTTATAAATGCATATATTAGTAAAAGCATCCTGCAGCAGGACCCTGTAGTGAAACACTTGACAGCTTGGTTTTTCTAGGAGTGTGACAAATTTCCAATGTTTCAAGAGTCGGTTAAGCAAAAAATTCTGCTGCATTATTGAAGAGGACATTTCCTAAATTATGCTGTCTCTGCAGCATGTACCCGAGGGGAGACTGATGGGCAGGTATTACCGAAGGAGTAATATTTTCATAGATTCTTTCTATTGCCTAGCTCCTTTTTGCCTGCAGAGCAATTCATCAGATGGTGGTATTTCAGATGACACTCTATCCAACAAATGCAGAGAAAGAAAATGACTTTCTGCTCTTCACTATGATGCCTGCCATGTGTGCTTGCATTGGTGTGTTTGTATGTTTAGGCTTAGAAAGAAATCCTAAATAATTAAAAAATGTTGTTAAAATAAATTTGACATTACAGGTAGAATTTCCCTAAGCAAATTTATCTCCTCCGGTTTTATACTTTTAACCAAACACTGAACTGGCTAAAAGTGTCATCGATATCATTCACGTGAGCTGAATTAATGTGAGCAGGGATACAAACAGGAGGCAATTCCTGTGCGACTGCACCAGAAGACCACATCTAGATATTATTTTTACTCAGACGCATTGTTATTGATTTACCTGCAGGGACGTTACTTCATAAACTATTGACTATACATCATAAACTATACTATCCCCATTCCTTTGGTGATATAACAGTTGAGGTATAATAAATACAATTCTGGAGATTGCCATCAGCTCTACAGTGCAATGAAGTGCTGATTAGAAAAGGTGGTTTTATTTTCCAGATAGGTCTAAAGAAATAACACAGGGAAACAAACCCTATCACTGCATTACAGATTGATTTAGCCGAATATTAATCTCAAATGGCAAATGTTAATCTTGATTATTTATGTTTGGGGATATATGAAATGTGAAACTGGTCAATAGATGCCAAGGTTAATATTTTATATATAAAGAAATCTATAAAGAATAGCACTATTACATCATGTAGAGAAAGGCAATTCTACACTCAAAACAAAAGTCTTACCTGTAATTTGAACAGTATAATTTCACGTTTCTATGATGAAGGTAATTAAATCATGTAGGATCTGTATGAAATTCAACAACCTAATTTTTTCTTGTTAAGATGACGTCATACAATCTGGTAAGAGTGGTTAGTTTACTCACGAAATTCACAAGATCACATGAGATTTCAAACCACAGGAAAATCAACAGGGTTATAAGAGGCAGACTACTATTCAATCATCACATGTTTGTTGTTGCAATCTATTGTGGTGTACCTGACAAGGACAAAAACCTACAGAAAATTCTGCATCAACCTGTGTTGACAGCTCTGTGGTGTGGTGGTTAGCACTGTTACCTCACAGCAAGAAGGGTTCAAATCCACCAACCGGCTAGTTTGTACTGGGGTCTCTCTGGGTATTCTGGTTTCCCACAGCTAAAAGGCACGAAGTTACTCAGGTTAGGTTAATTAGTGATTCTATATTTCCTATAAATGTGAATGCAAATGGCTGTTTATCTCTATGTGATGGGCTGGCGACCTGTCCAGGGTGCACCCTGCCTCTTACCCTCACCTAACACTTCTGCATTAAGCCCCAGCAACCCAGATAAAGATAAGAGGATGAAAGTTTTGTAAAATTTTAAATTAACCACACTCTAGACTTTGTTGAACATTATGTAATATGAAGACAACATGTAGTGTTTAAGTGACCAATTAGTATTAAGGTAAAAGTTATTAATAACTGTTGGAATAAAGTGACAAAATTTTAAAGGATTAAAATATTCAAAGAGCTCAACTTACTTCATCTAAACATGTTTCAATCACGTTTTATCAACACAAAATGCACAGGTTTACTGAATATGAATAAGCTGTGCTGATTAAACTCAGTTGTTTAAGTTTCTGCTAAAGCAAAACAATTGTGTGCAGCCACACTACTGAACACTACTACTACTGTACATTATTGGATTAAATAAATCCAACATGTTCTTTTTTTCACTATAAATTGTGACCGTTCTCATTCCCAACGCGTGACGTACTGACGATTTGTCCCGAGGTGTCCCGGACTGCGGATGGAACCCAATAGAATGATGCTCCCGGTGGTAACACACGTTCCAGCCGCGTATTCCAGCCCTAACCTTAACCACAACCGTAATCGTATTCGATAGTGTTTTCCAAAGGGGTTCACGATAAGAAAGTAAAATAAATGTACAAATATTCATTCCAAACAGTTCTCATGTCTCCGAACACGTGACATACGGACGGGTTGGGTGGCCGAAAGCACAACATTCAAATTGCAGTCGCAGAAAAATGCATTTAATCAAACTTTGAGACTTTACAGTGTAGAAGCTGCTTGTTTTAAGTAATGTAAGGTCAACGGAGTGTTTTGGAAGGAACATCATCAAAGTACACAAAAAGCAAACCAGTAAATGAATATGCTGCCATGGCTACAAAACTCAACATTAAAATTCAGGTACGTTATATTTCTAAAGTATCGACTTGTAAACCTTTTCCATCTCAATGAGTGCAAGTTGGCTACAGTATAGTTTGTTTAGCTTTTAGACTTCATCAAGGCTGCTTAAACCCAAGAAATGACCTGAACACAAACATTTGATTCTGCACTTGTGGAATACTTCCACTAATTTCAGTCACGTTAAAAGGGGACCCACTTTGTGGTTTCTATTGTTGCGTTGGTGGATGCTCAAGTCTATCATGAGAACACAGAAGCCCTATCGATCTACTATTTATATTTGTTTTGTTTGTAAGCGATGGAGATTCAGAAATAGTTAGTTATGGGTGGTGAAAAGCTTAACTGAGAGGCATCAATACGCAGTATGAGACAAATAAGGATTATTCAGACAAAAGCTAATCTAGTGCAAGAATAAAAACATGGAAGTGTAAATGAGCAGATAGGGTTTAAAACAAAGTTCAACAGCCTGAATCAGAGGATGCTTGTGTTTTCAGATCAGATCAGAAATGCGGCTGAGCTCAGTTCATTAGGAGGGAAGAGTGCCTTTAAGTCTCTTTCTCTGTGATCTTGCAGTATTTTCAGTTGTTTATGTGTTTTGTTTTGTTTTAGAAATGCTTGCTATTATGTAGCAAGAACAATAAAAAACAGATAAATAATGGATATTTTGGTCTAGAACAAACTAAAATAGATGGAAGGAGCTGGCATATAAAGAAAAACAAACTGACAAGAGACACAAAGGTCGAGGCTTGTTTGAATGCGATTTGTTCCCACTATCTTCTTTTGTCCTTTTCTCTTTGATGTGTTATATGATTTAATTTAAGCTGAATTACTAACACTTTGTATTGTTGTCACTATTAATGTTCATATCTCCCACCATCGTCCTCAAGAAATGAAACGCTAAACTATTTCGCTTTGTATGTGCCACATTGGAGAGAGTGTAATAAAGAAGATCAAATAAAGACGATATGATTCAGCGAGAGCAGCCGTAACCGGAGCAGTCACGGTTGGGCTGCCAGCACAGGCCGCCTGTCTACTGAAGCGACACTGGATCCAGAGCGGGACAGCGTTTGGACAGGTCTGGACGGCGCTGCTGCGTACGCGGGACAGACACTCTCTCCTGGCTCGTCCCGTCTACTTCAGCTGATGAACACAACCTGATAGGGTTCAGTAAACACTTTGAAGGGGCGCTGACTGATATCAACTAGCCAGCTGCTCAGCCCGACAGCGAGCGAGCTGACATCCCATTGACAGGAGGTTTTCATATCTTTTCCTGGGGCGCACACACACTGCCCTGACACACATACACCCTTGTTTGTGCATGTCAGTATTTCTAGAGCTCAGAAATGACAGATCCATGATATCAAACTTCTACCAGAAAAGGTTTTTTTTTCCTTTTAAGTACATCCAGGAAACATAATCATGATGATGATCACATTGTTACCTCAAGGTTTCTGCTATCCTACTTAATTCCTTCTGTATGAGTTACAGTCCAGAATCATTTCTTTTTTATCTATTTCTGAAAATTCATTTGTTGCAAGTGAGACATATTATTTTTTATCCTTTTCAAACCACTCTCTCTTTAAGGTAGCTTTCTTCTGATTTGTGCACAAACACAACAACAATATTAATAGCAGTCCTGTACTTTAATGGAACTGTGTTTTTTTTTGTTGTTGTTGGTTCATCTCCTTCGTTGCCATAATGCTCCAAAACAGCTTATCGTTGCAATGAGTGATCTGCTGATCAACTGATTGTCCAATAAATAGCGACACCATTTAAGAGCAGGCTGCACCAAGTTTTATAAATGCAAATCATTTTATACTTTGTCCAAACGTGAATTCCTGGGTGTCTGTGGCACAGGAGGTAGAGCGGGTCAGCTGCTAATCAGAAGGTTGGTAGTTTAATCCCTGACTGCTTCTACGTGCCAAAGAATCCTTGTGCATGATACAAATCCCTAAGTTTTTCCCAAATATCATTGGAGTATGATCAAAGCACTTAAATGTAGAAAGAGGTGCTTGTGTGAATGTGGTTATATTCCCATGTTACATTTTCCACATTGTATAAAGCATTTTCAGTGCTCAAGTAGAAAAGTACGGAGCCCCGCAGGGGACATGGGAGAAAAAAAAAATAAGATGAACTTTTGCGAGATCCTGCAAAAGTTTTGAGAGTGCTCGCAAAAGTCCATACACCTCCAGTCAGCACCACTGAACCTTAGAAACAACCACAGTGATGGAGGACACACATCCATTTGAGCGATTCATAGATTTTTACTTTGAGCTTGGACTAAACTATAAAGATATTAAAACTGTACTTGGCAGTAGACACAGTTTGTCGTGTTCGTGTGTATGATTTCCTCTTGTGGGACCTCTCTTGACCGCAGGAAATGTTCAAAATCCTCCTCCACGTCTGCTCCGTACCGTACCGCACGCTTCAACAGAACCGCTATCAAAAAGTAGCGGGATCGTTTCGCGAGATACCGAGCTACTTTTGCGAGCGCTCGCAAAAGTTCATCTTATGTTTTTTTTTCTCCCATGTCACTTGCGGGGCTCCGTAGAAAAGTGTTACATAAGAATGTAACCATTTAACATTTAATTTATAGCTGAAACTTTGAACTGACTAACCTTTTTCTGAATTTGCCCACTCACTGATTTAAATTCTGCTTGTAATGATGAGCAGTGATAGTAATAGACTTTTTTCTTGTTATTTCAATGGGTTCAAAAAGACTTTTTCAGCTATATAGCACTTTGCAGTGTTACTGACCAAAAAAAGCTTTAACCTCCTGAGACCTGAACTCTTTCATGACATGCATTTTTAATTTCTCTTTGCTATTTGTGCTGATTGGGACCTGATGAATGTAAAAACAAAGAATTACCAGATATTTTTACCTGATTTTTGTTTAGAGATCCACACATGAGGGAATTTGTTTTAGATCTTCATAGAACAGTGGCAGTATAAGGTCATCATTAGTAGATATCAGGCCCTTGTAGAGCAAAATGTTGCTTTGGCTGAAGGAGCAGTGTTTGTTTTGTGAAGAATCTCTTACAGTAAATATTTGCAGAATCAACGGCTCTGCTTCCAGTAGGCCTGACCATGTTTGGTTGCATGCTGTCAACACAGCCTTTTTCATGTGAGCCTGCTAAAAGCTATCCGTCGATGACTTGACAAGCACCTTTCTGTGATTTCTTAGCAATATTGTTGATATCACAGAAAATGTCAGCAGATGTGAATCTGCTTTGCAGTAAAATCCCCAGATCACTCAGGGTAAGTCAAACACAGTCCTGTATGCAGAGTGGGCATACACAGCCACACACAGCCTGAATGATGCCAAAATAACGGCACCCTGCTACTAGCCACCTTATCTCATCAGCTCAGTGATGACTGGTGCGCAATGTCAGCTGTGCACACATATCCATCCCCCCTCTTATTATTGTCAGTGTCGCAATCCCAGTGGACAAGTCGTCAGTCTGCCGCAGGGCTATCACATAGGACAGGCAACAATTCACACCCACTTTCACACCTATTGGCAATTTAGAGTGTACCAATTAACCTATCTGCACTTTTGGAATGACGGAGGAAGCCAGAGAGAACCCGACACAAAGGATCTTTATGAAAACTCCACGCAGAAAGAGCCCAGCCTGATGGTGGAATTGAACTCGGGACTTTTTGGCTGTAAGAAAAACAGAGCATCAGCTTTTTTCTTAGGGATAGTATTGCAGTCATAAACAACACAAACAACACAAGATAAAAAGCACTTTATTGTCAGGAATAAAAAGCAAACAGGAGAAATATATATAATTAAGGTGGATATATATCAAACAAGAGAGAAAGACAGACATTAGAGAACAAGTTGCAAAGTGTTCAAAAGGTCATAAATCCAAGAAAACACACATAACATGAGTAGCTGTAAAAACATAATAGTCCTGAAAACATAAAAAGAACATTATGAACATATCACAGTATTATTGGTTTTGTGGATTTTCTTTCACGATGTGAAAATCTTATGTATTACTGTAGCTATTGCTATTATGACCCTGTTATCTGCTTTTATTATTCTATTCAAGAATTTATGGAACAGTAGCAATGAGTAAAAAAATAAGTGATTATTATGGTTACAACTTGTGTCATTATTGTTCTGATTGTTCTCATCTTATCTTAATGACCTTGTAGTACCATATCACCCTATCAGAGCACTTCGCTCTCGCACTGCAGGCTTACTTGTTGTTCCTAGAGTATTTAAAAGTAGAATGGGAGGCGGAGCCTTCAGTTTTCAGGCCCCTCTTCTATGGAACCAGCTTCCAGTTTGGATTCGGGAGACAGACACTATCTCTACTTTTAAGATTAGACTTAAAACTTTCCTTTTTGCCAAATCATATAGTTAGGGTTGGACCAGGTGACCCTGAATCTTATCTGAGTTATGCTGCAATAGACGTAGGCTGCCGGGGGATTCCCATGATGCATTGAGTTTTCCTTTCCAGTCACCTTTCTCACTCACTGTGTTAACAGACCTCTCTGCATTGAATTGTACCTGCTACTAATCTCTGTCTCTCTTCCACAGCATGTCTTCATCCTGTTCTTTCTTCCTGTTAAAAGGGAGTTTTTCCTTCCCATCACCGCCAAAGTGCTTGCTCATAGGGGGTCATATGATTGTTGGGTTTTCTCTGTATGTACTATTGTACAATATAAAGCGCCTTGAGGCGACTGTTGTTGTGATCTGGTGCTATATAAATAAAATTGAATTGAAAAATTGAATTGAATTGAATTAATATGTAAATAGACTGGTACTTATAGGACAATCTATTCTAACTGTGCACTCTATGTATGTTTCACTAAAAGCCACGTTCATACAGCTTTTATTGTATCCCTTAAGTACTGTATTTTAAGTTAAGACCCTACTATATTAGAAAGAAACACATCACACAACCCTATGAGCAACACTTTGCAACAGTGGGAAGTTGTACTCACAGGTGTCTCTGACTGTCTGAAAGCAGTAATTCCTTGTGTCTCTGAAAGGGCTTTTTTTGAATGTAAGTGGTTTGTTTTAGGACTGCAGCCTTCCCAAGGTGCAGCGCTCTTTACACTTGGGGCATTGTTTGTGTAGAGCAGTATTTTCACTAACCATTAGACTAATTGAACCATTATAAGCTTAAGAGAAACGGAAACCCTCGGGTGGTCTATACAAATTAATTTGTCTCAAATCTGTCCTAATTATCACATGGTCCATAAAGTGTTGGCTTTTTCTTGGCAGCCACTTGTTTAGTGGTGAATGGCAGCTGGAGACTCAGATTACACAGTTTTGTTTTTTTTTCCAAATAAGCCCAAGTTGAAGATTTAGGAATAAATATTATATAAACTTTAAATAATTCCCTGTAATTGAATCCTGATGAGTGGAAGATGAAAGAATGACATTTGACTGGAATAAATTTTTGTGCAATTTAATCCTAGCAGTCAGAACCAATTTAGTGTAGCAGCTGTCCAACAGGCTGGTTATTATTTTCTTGACCTTAGAGTCCCAAATGCAAAGTCATCGATCAAATTAGACGGACCTCTTGTTCCCTCTGAGTTCTCATAGCACGCTTCCCAAAGTTAGTCTGGGATTAAATGATCAGAAAATGGAGAGGCATGTAAAAACAGGCAGATTCTCGAACAGAGAGAGCCTGTCATTATCTCTGCATCATTTGTTTTTAGCCAGCACTGTGCCCTACTATACCAGGCGAACCTATCAAAATTCACACTAATGCAACTGACATTTCATTTGTCTAGAAAAATCCAAACTCCAGGGAATATGTTGCAGATGGATCGGCTGTCTCCATTTTTACTTCCATTGCTCAATCTTTTCTCAAACACTTGGAAAAGAGCAGGAAGGAGGATTAGCATATGACAAGCTGATTCTAGCACATCAGAAGACCAGGTTTCAATGTACATATAGAATTCTTGCCACCATAATTTTAAATTTTCCATCCAATATATCAAAAGCACACACAGATGTATTTGCTTTCTGAAATGTCACCTTCTCGCTGGCATTCATTCACTCCTGTCATCTGTATAGCCACACAGGAGATCTGAAAAAACATTTCTCTTGGACAGATTTCAGTTATACAGTAATGTGGGGTGCAGTCCTCTTTTTGTACTGGCTAAACTCTGATGCTTTGGTGTCTAACCTTCCCCTTCTCTCCTGTCCCTGATTTGCTTTTCTTTCTTTGTCTTCAAACTGCTCATCATGAGCTGTCCCTCTGATTCACTCATTTCTAATCCTGCCCAGCCTGGTGTCTCCCAGTGAAAACCTTAAGATCTTCAGCTCTGCCACCTCCACCTCCATGTCCTGTATTTTTTCCGGTGTCACCGTCCACAAACCATCATAGCAGGTTTGACTACCATCTTGTACCATCTTTCACTCTTGCTGCTTTCCTTTTGTCACAAATCCCCCCTGACACTCATCTCCCCCACTCCATCCTGCCTGCATTCTGTTCCCCGTCCATTCCTTTGGATGTTACAATTTCAATTTCAATTTATTTATATAGCACTCTTCAACATAAAAATCACAAAGTGCTTCACAGTAATATAAAACAGAAATACATTAAAAAACACAAAAAATCATCACAATCAAACATACAGCATGAATCTAATTAAAAACCAGTCTAAATACATGAGTCTTAAGCTGCTTTTTAAAAGAATAAATACAAGAGATCTATCTCCTCTGGTCTTAAAACGTGTACGAGGGACTACCAACAGCCTTTGATTTGATGATCTCAGGCTGCGAGAGGGAGCGTGGGGTTCTAAAAGGTCAGAAATGTATGAAGGGGCATCAAAATTCAAGGCTTTAAAAGTCCGTACCAAGATTTTAAAATGAATTCTAAAATATACTGGAAGCCAGTGTAAAGAACGCAAAACTGTTTGAGGCCAGGTATTTAAACTAATCTACTTTGAATACCTAAAAGAAGCAGCCATTAGAACACACAGAAGCCAAATTGCTGCGCACTGATCCTCACCCCTCTTCTTGACCTAACTTCAACAACTTCTTCCCATGCTTTTACCTCATTAGTTTCACTCTTTTGTAATTCTCTGCACATTGCTGTTGTTCTTGAAATGTAGGACAATTCTCTGAGTCTCTAAAATTGTATTAAAACAACCTGGTTAAAAGTCCTCTGGCCGTTCTCACATATGTCTCCATACCTTCAGTGGTAATTCATCACTACCAAGCTCATTTCTACTCTTTATTCACTTCATAGCTTTCCCTTACTTCCTCCGTACGAGCCCTTTGCATTTCCTGATTCACTAATTATCCTTCATCTGTCCTCATATTTCCCTTTTCTTCATTTGTCAGCCCCTGAAAGTACTCCTTCCACCTTCTCAATACTGTCTTCACTTGTTAGTATATTTGCATCTTTATCCTTAACCACCGTCACCTGCTGCACATCCTTTCTAGCTTGATCTTTCTGCCTACCCAATAGATAAGTCATTTTCTCCTTCCTTAGTGTCCAACCTCACAATACAACTCACAATAAGCCTTTTACTTTTTCTTTGTCACATCTCTCTTTGTTGAATACCTAGCTTCTCAATACTCTTGTTTACTTTGTTCATCTCCCCAACTATTGCACATTTTCTTTGATTGCATCTTCTGTTAAATACATTCTTGTAATTCCTCACCACACCCCCAAGTCTCCATGTCCTCTGTCCTGACCACACCCAATATCTTTGTGGCAGTTTCCCTCACTACTTCAGCTGTGAACTTCCACCATTTATTTCTTGCCTCTGCCTTCACTCACTTCTTCTTCTTGGTTTTCAAAGGCATCCTACAGACTACCAAACATTGCTGAATAATTTCATTATCTCCTGACACCACCTTGAAGTCTCCTGTCTGTTCCAGATTGTACCTTCTACATCAGATGTTGTCCACATGCGTGCACCTGCACACTCTTTTACATCACTCTATATTCCCTCTCTTCTTAAAGTATGTCTTCACCACGGTCATTTTTAGCCATTTCCAATGATCCGGGTAAACAAGGTTCAAGTTGTAAAAGTGTTTTCCAGCTAAAAAGGAAAAAAAGAAAAAAAAGACCTTACCATTTACTCTAAGAGATAAAACAGAGAACCTTTCATTTAAAAATGCCTATACCACATCAGTCACTGCTACTATTAAGGCTTTATCCTTAAATTTGTGGATCTAGGTTTTTAAAACAGCTTGTAGTAAAGCCTGCAGACTTCATATAGACATCCTTTCATGATAACAACACTTCAAATGGAAATGCAATTTCTATACTACAAAGCATCTTTTGTGACCCAATTACATAAAAATGAAAATTTGTTTTTAATTTATGCATTTGGCTGTTTCAGATACTTTGATTCTTATCTGATCTTGAGGTATGGAGGATACTCTGTGGGTGGTAAAGATGGTGGCGTGATGGTGCAGTGTCTTCTCCTTATTTTGCATTTTATTTATTTTGCCATTTCACTGGTGACAGTGCCATGAATTTTTGATGAGAAGTCTTGAGGTTTGCAGAAACCACCCCCGAACCGGAGACAACTAAATGGAGGAATTCATCTTGTGTCGCCAGCATGTTTCCATTTACATTCAAGATGGGCAATATTGTTACAGGGGGATGCTTCTTTCTTTATTGATTATGCTTTAAAGCTGTTTTTTCAACTTCTGTGATTGCTCCCTTTCTGTTTTACGCTCTCTGAATATGAAACACACATATTGTCTCTGTTACACACACACACACTTCGGCCTATCATCTATTCCTTTGGATTTAGTAGTTCCATTTACCCCATGGTGGGTGTCAAGACCTGGACAGTCTTCAGCAAACCCATCTAAAATGGAGACTGCATTCAACTCTACTTAGAGATAATCTGCACTTCAAATGATTCTTAATTGCATTAATAGTAAGTCATCACGGTTAATGTCAAACCAACTGCCAAGCAGAGAGTAGCCCAACTTGACGATATGTACCAATCGTGTTAAAGTGTGATTACATTACCTTTTTTTCCCTTGTTTAATGTGAAATATTTTTCCAATAAAAGCTAACCCCTAAATGGCACACATTCCTTTCATGTTACTTATTTCATCAGGATTTCACTCACAAGTTCCAACACAAAATGATACTCTGACAACACACAGTTACACGCTAATAGAGAGCCTAATAAGATGAAGGCATGCAGATGAAATGTGAGCCGGTAGGTCTGGAAAAAGCAGAAAACACTGACCTATACACACACAGGCTTGAGCCTCCACTGGAACAATCCCATAACTGTCATTAGAGGATTCCAGCAGTACTGCCCACCCAGCCTGGAAATCAATACGCTGGCAGCCTCTGGCCCAGAGCACATAATGGTGTCATCAGCACAGGCAGTAGTCAATACTGATACGAGAACAGTGATTACAAGCTCAGTGTAATATTTAACCAGACAAAGCTGGGCAGTAGGGCATAAGCACTGTTTTCTACTGAGAGGCCCAGTGGTTTAATGTTTGGTTTAATGTTTGGTGAAAGCCCACACACCTCCTGACTTTGCTAAGTCATCAGTACGGATGATAGCATTAGCACTGCTGTAATTATATTGTGGTTAAATGATGTTCAACATTCAGAAGAGAGAAGAAAGCCAGGTTATAAAAGTGTGAAAACTTATTATAATTAGAATAAAGTGATGTAATGGAACATCCATTACATCGCTTTATTAGAAGTTTTTTTTAAAAAACTTGGTGGTATAGAAACGAAATGACCCTTAAATATCCACCTGAGTTTTCTGTTGCTGTCATCATGACCTTTAATTCACAAAATATTACACTTAAATACTTATTCATCACTGAGTGAATGATTAATTAAAAACTGAGAGGTGTTATGTGGTTTGCGAACCACTGCTTTAAAGCCATAGACTGTACAGAAAAGATGGACTTATCCACTGGTTACTTTTTTGGCATTACTATCACTTTTCAGTCCTGGAGTTCTGAGTTGTGGGAGTCCCTCCTTGTGGTCACAAGTGATAATTAGTGTACTCTTTTGCTGGCCTGAAATTCACATTAGAACGCAGAGGAGATTTAGCCTTTAAAGTAGTTTCTAATAAATTATGGAATAAACTACCTACTTCTGTCAGAATCTTTTCAAAAATAGACGCTTTCAAAACCCAATTTTATTCTTTATTATGTTTGACATCTGCTGCTTTACTTGCTTTTTCTCATTTTGTGTTTTTTTTCTTAAATCTACTTTATTGTTGCAACAGCTGGCAGTTTTAAAAGTGCTTATAAAGAAACTTAACTCAGTTCTAGATGTTATACAGTAAAGTCTGCATATTAAAAACATCATGCTATATTATACTTTGGTAGCAGCATAATTCACTGATGCTCACAAGTAACAACTGTGTATGTTTCAGATCAAGCTCAACATGAGAATTTATTAGCTGTATATGCGGATTTGTATTGTGAACAGTTATTGATACAAATACTAAATAATATACTCATTGCATATGTACACCAAACAAGCTCATTTAGCATATGAAGAATGGGAAAGGGTTCCTTCGTATAAAACAACAACATTAAAATAGCTGAATGAAATGTGTAAATAGGCTTACGTGTTTATTAGATAACTCTGTGATACTAATAATAAAGTGATTCTTGAATATTTGATTAAGTCAGGAGTCTTTCCCTGATGTGGGCTTGGCATGGAGGTGAGCAACCTGAAACACAACAAAGTGGACCTAATGTGCACGCATGCACACACATAAACACACAGCATTTGAGCTAAATGCTAGAGGGGGAAAGAGTCAGACGCTAATTAAAGGTGCATGGCTTGGATTTCCATACATTACTCTATGCCCTGCAGGTGCTGCTGATAAACGCGTGCTGCTCTACATGCAACATACAGCTCCACACAACAACATAGTACATGGTAAATATGTCCCTACTGCATAAGATTATATTTAACAAAAAGCTGTGTTAACTTACTGGAAAATTGAACAAACAGTCCACACACAGTTATGTGAAAAATGGCAGTGATCTAACTAAACACCTGTTGAATCTCTGAGGAGCAGCACACACAATGAGACACGACACACAAAACCATGTGCAGCTAAAGGTCAGATTCCTCCTGTTGTCCTCTCTCCGCTATTAGAATAATCTTGAGGGAATGCATGCCGTCTTACAGTGAAAATGTTTTCGATCTCTCCTGGGCTTTGAGATTGTTAGCAATTTGGAGGGAGGCCATCTTGCTGCCCTACAGGCCCATCAGTTATGAATGAGCAGCAATTTTGGCTGAATTACAGAGAGCCAGTTGGTGGCCAGCCTCAATTTCTGCTTCTGATAATTGCAAACATTTGATATGTAAATCAAGGAAAACTTGTTTGAATAAAGGAAGACATTTGAAAAGCTGACAGATTTATGGGGGTGATGATATATTAAAGCTGTTTCCAGGAGACGACGTGATTTTGGCAGCTCGTGAAAGGGCGTAATTAAAAATGCCTGGTAAGTGTTTTAATGATCTGATTGTTAACACAGAATTGAATTGATTAGTGTCAACATATCAAGTCACAGTTTCAAAAAGACGACGATTCCTCGTGACTCTGGACACCTGACCTCTGTTAGACTAGCTAGCAAATCGACTTATCTTAACTTTTACCACATAACTTTTAACAGTCTTACAGTTACAAAAAAGAATTTTGAGTTTAATGAATATGAGTGAGGCTAAGTTACAGATATATAAACTGCAGTGCTGCAGTACAAGCTTGGTTTCACGTTCATAGAAAGCACATTTCAGTCTGTTGTGGCAACTAATGCAGTGGAGGGTGATTTTTTTTCTAGACTATGTAAAATTACCCTCAGGAATCCTTTTAGTTAAGTTTTTAGTGATGGATAAAAGTAGAAAAATAAAAAATGTAATCAAACATTTGGATGGTGCAATGGTCAGCACTGCTGCATCACAGCAAGAAGGCTCTTGGCTTGAATCTCCTGGTTGGCTGGGGCCTTTTGTCTGTGCCTGGGTGGATCATCTGCAGCATTTCAGTAAGTACTCCGGCTTCCCAACATTTATAGTAGCTTAATTGTTGATTCAACAACTGGATATGAAGTAGCTTTTTATACCTGTAAAAACGAAATGCAAGAAAGAAACTTGGCACAAGAAATGTTGTGCCTCCTGAAGTCACTACCGAAGCCAGACTCTTGTTGTTGGCATATTCATCATCATCACTTTTATTTATAAAGCACTTTAAAACAACAGCAGCTGACACAAAGTGCTGTACACTGGAACCATGCAATAAAATTACATAAGATATAATTAAAAGCCAAATAAAAGAAAAAGTTAAATCATTAAATAACTAATTATATTACAAGAGAAAACTAAGTCTCACTGAGGTTAAAAGCCAAAGAATAAAAGTGGGTTTTAAGACGTGATTTAAAAGTGGACAGTGAAGGGGCCTCTCTGACGTGCAAGGACAAATTATTTCATTATTTAGGAGCCACAATAGAAAAGGCCCCGCCCCCTCTGGGCTTCCTCCTGGATCTCGGTACCTCCAGGAGCAGCTGGTCAGCTGAGCTGAGACCGACAGGGTGTGTGGGGATGAAGAAGCTCAGAGAGGTGAGGCGGGGCAAGATTGTGAAAGCATTAAAAAACAAACATGAGAATTTTAAGATGAACTCTAAAAGACACAGGCAGCCAGTACAGAGAGGCCAGCACAGGGTTATATGCTCTCTTTTACGGGTTCCTGTTAGGAGTCATGCATTTTGAACCAGCTGCAGATGTGAGAGCAACGACTGACTGACCCCCACATAAAGTGCGTTACAGTAGTCCAAACGGGAAGAAATAAAATTCACTCTTGCCAGTCGCCCTAAATGACAAAAACTGGACTTCACCACTGCTCTGATTTGGTTGTCCAATTTAAAATCGCTGCCCAACCGAGGTCAGTAACAACAGGTTTAACATAAACCTCCAGGGGTCCCAAATCTACAGAGGAGGGCTCACAGGGACCGCTGGGTCCAAACACCAACAACTCTGTTTTCTTTTCATTAAAATGTAAAACGTTTAGAGCTATAGTATACTACTATTTACTATAGGTATTTACATTGCAATGGCCTACTTTACACACACCATTTTTTTGCTTTGTACCTGTAGAGAATGTAGAGAAATGAGACCTTGGTCAAACCCAATAGTAGCGATTTTGCTTAACAGCAGGTTTTCCTCAGGCTCTCCATTGATCTGTTTCCACCTCATGCAGACTTACAGCCACAGCAGTTTACTTTAAAACAAGCCCAAGCTCAAATTATTTAACCTGTAAAGGTGCAAGCATTGCTGCTTGCAAGGAGCTGGTTATTTACCAGAAGAAACTATCATCATATTTTACACTGTGTGCTTTCCTCTCGTGTGTGATACACTAAGGAAGTGATTTACTTTTCCCGATTAAGGTTTATTTTTCTGTGTATCCATGGATTTATGGGTCCGTGCATGTTTCTGAGCTCATCTCAGAATTTATAGCCTGTTAATATTTGTCTGTATGTGCTGTCAGTGCAGGGTACTCGCCTTTTTCCTCATCCCTGTACATCATGTGTAAAATTTGCTTCAGTAACGAGAGCAGATTTGCAGATAGCTTCAGGGAAAGTTAAAGGGCCCGTGTTCCTGCCTCAGGAAATTACGGGGCAAAAAATAATTTATTAATGTACCATTAAAAATTGATTCATGTTCATTACTTTCTTTGATAACTTTCATCCACTTTGTATGCAGAGAAGGAATTTAATTTCCTCCAAAGAGGGAAGTGGTTTGATGCTAAACATCCGTTACCGTAGATGGTTAAAGGTAGGAGTCAGTGTCAGCAGTGTCAGCAATCAGAATCATCTTTGAGCTAAACAAAGGAGGCTTGCAACTCATCATATTGAGCTATTCTCTTTTCAGTGACATACAATGGATTTTAGGTTTAGATTGTACAGCAATATTGTCAATACATTGTCATGTTTTTTTTGTTTTTTTTAATTTTACTGGACAATTTCACTAAATAAATAGAATTTTTTTAATTAGAGATCAAATATGTGGACTGGGACTAGAAAAGGGCAACAAACTGCAGATAAAGCTGTAGCATAACTTTCCACCTTTTGAAGCTTTAATGCGAGAGATTTGAGCTATGCCTCAATTCATAGGCCACATCCTTCAAAGGACGCAGCCTTCGCAGTCTTTGTTGGCCTCGTCCTTCGAAGACCGGGAAAGCCGGAAATGCGAGGCTGTGAAATTTGATGGTCTAGCCTTCAAATTTGCGTCACCATCTGTCTCGGTGGAGTTTAAAAAACTCAGCCATCTGCTCCTTGCTTACTAATATATAACAAGACATTGGAGTGACTTCTCTACCATCCCACACTTCCGTTTAATCGGTTTTCTGTTTGATGTTTTGATGCTGTGTGAAAACTAGAACTTTAATCTCAGCCAAACCGATTTACTCAGGAACAAATAAAATACCGAAAAACCAAACAATAACATTTTTAAGGTATCTAAATGACTTATATATCATGTTTAACCTGAGTAGCGAAAGACCGCAGGGGGGTCAGAAAACAATGTGCCGGGAGTCCGCTGTTTTCACTGGCTCTACTCAGCGTCACCCTCCTAGTCAGCTATCAAGCTGGTAGGTAACAGACGTCTCCAAAAATGGAGCACTTTTTGAAATATGTGATGTCTTTATAAACCGGCCAGATATTTAGTTTACACAGCTACATTCTCCCCTGAAAATATCTTAAAAGTTTACTTTGTGATCCAGAAAGAGTAATATTAAAACTAAGCAGCTGCCGCCATTGTTGGAAACTGGAATATAAATCTTCCTTACAACAAAATCTATATTACATAAATAGTGTTTAAACACATTATGCGTGTCTTTGGAGATACTGAAGATGCTATGTGCATGGAATGTAAAGAGTCTGGTTATTTTCTCCTGTATTTTAAACTCTGTCTTTGGCACACAGTTCTTCAGCAAAGCTCCTTAATGTACTTGCTAATTCCCTCACTGCTGGAAAACAGCAATGCACATATTTTGTATGCATCGCTACAGATAGCATTAGGGACTTGCACTGGATTGGTTTGGTTCTGTCCCAGATGTATATGACATCTTTTCTCAGTTCTTCTCTTCTGTTTGTTCTGTCTCCTAGCTTAAATTGGTTCACATGTGAGGGTGAGATCTGGGAAAAGGAATGAGGATCTCATACTCACCTTAGCCACAGTCCTCAAAAATCCCTCTTTTTCCTTTAAAAACCAGGAGAGAACTGGGCTCCCACTCTGTTTTTATCAGCAGTGAAAATCACAGTATCAAAAGAATACCCACACATAAGCTATGACTTTGGGTATTATAGAGAGAGCATCCAAATGACAATGCTTGGTCTTCAGCTGTTTAAATCATCTTAAAAAACTTTAGTAAAACTGTTGCAAAGAAGGACTGTCATCAGCGAACTGCTGCAGTCTTATGATGTTTTTTTCAGAATGATTGATGGCTTGGCATAAAAAAGCGATGCTGACAAACTGATAAATGTATGTGGTAAGATAATTGAAATGACTCTTAGAGGTCAGCAACGATGCTTCGGTAACACTGTGGCTTCCTTCCCAGCACGCCTCCTCATGCAGAAACTAATTTGGGACCTTTTCCCATTTACATTTTATGATTCAAATTTTAAAGCAGTGAATTAATGAGTCTTGCCTCTTGATGGGCTGCTGTTGTCTGCATAGCTTAATTAGAATAATCTATCATCATGGGTCAGTACACACAAACCCACACTGCCGAAAAATTTCAGTAGGAAAAAAATGTGATGTAAAGAGCTCCAAAGTAGAGAATGAAGGATACATGTAGACGATTCACAGAGAACCATCTTTTCTGACTATAATCTTCTTTATTTGTATGTACTGGATGTGAATCGTGTATATAAAACTAATCAAAGCCTTTGATTTGTGTTTGTGATTGGATTTACTTTTTTGGATTTGCTTCTCCTCTTCCTGCTCTTACAAAGGAGCATACACTGGTTCTGCTGCTTGGATGATGTACTTGCACGGCCCTGTTCGGCTGTACTTGTATACTGGTCCATCTCCTGGTATCTCCTCCACACTGTTGAGACTGTGCTGAACGGTTGACACTTTCACTTGTACCAAAGGCGCATGGACTCAAAATAATTTAATGCTTTAATTGAAAAGATAGAACAGAAAGACAATCCCTGCCTGGTTTTGTGAATAATTCTTTTTAAGCTTACTTTGTAACAAAAGTAACTACACTGACTACAATAACATTCCTTTTATACAGTAAATAATACAAATCAAAAACCCTCTCTAAAGTAGCTGTCTTGTTCTTTGAAAACATACTTTCTTCTGTCAGACAGTGTCATGGAGTCATGTCCCACATCTTTTCAAACAAACTTTATTTGCTGAGACACTGTTTGCCACTTTCAGCAACTCTTCGGTCCAACTGATCATGAAGCATCATAGCAGAATGTGAAGGTCAGGTCACCTGACTCCATCACTGGGTGCCAGACAGCGTCACAGAGAGCCTGGAGGTGACTTTTTGCTCATTGCCCTCCAGAACAACATCTCCTACTTAAATCCATTTGAACGCTACAGTATGACAGCCACAGTGGTTAAATATTACCTTAAATTGTTGATAAATTGTCATTATTTCCTACCCCCGATCTTCTCACAGCAGTGGTTTCTTTGCAGCTGTTATACCATGAAGGAAAATGTTCATTGTGGTTTCTCGACCTGTTTCATGTTCTTCTTTATTTTTGGGTCTTGAGAGAGCTAACTTGTTTTACCCATAATGAGATGTTTCTTGTGTGACACCTTGGACACCATTTTTATAGGCCATCAGTTGGGACTGAATCAACTGATGGTAGTTTGCACTAAGTGGCAGGATTGCTTTCTTGTTTCTTATATATTTCAGGTGGTGTCATGAATTTACACGCCTTTTTGCGCCTCCTTGTCTTCATGTGTTCAATATTTTTTCACTGTGTTATTTCTAATTGTTAAACATAAATACATTTATGGACATCTATGGTTTGATTTCTCTGCATCTGTAGAGTGGAAGGGCCATTACCAACATCTGGTGATAGTTTTGTGTCAATGAGACCTTTAGAAATATATTTACTTCGAAAATTGGTGACGTGTTCAATACTTACCTTACCCGCTCTATAACGACAGACTTGCCACTTAAACAATGGTGAGTGGAGAATCCATAACACCACAGATGGCAGCTGTTCTGCCCATCTGCTGTTATAGGGACCAGACAACATTTGCACTTGTGTAGCAGAGATACCATCTGTGGAGGGAAAAAAAAACTTTAAAACTGAACTTTTGGGCAAACCTAACTAACATTTAGGGAGGTTTCATTAGATTTCACACAATATTTTAGACACGTCTTAAATTTAAAGTTTCTGCATTACTAGTAGTAGTCTTGTTAGCTAGTAATATCTGCCTAGACATCTTATCAAAAAGGCTGCTGTACATACCACCTACTGTAGACAGACACTGTCTCTGCTCTAGCATGTCTGCAGTGTATCATCAGGAAGTCTTTATCTTAGTGTACATATTTTTCAAAAATAACCGTGGATCTATATACACTTTTATTGTAGGATCTAATTTAGATTACAATCTAATTACAATCCAATAGTTGCATTTTTTAAAAGTTTATCCTATTTAAATATTTAGTAAATAAATGGTATTTTTGGTCAACGGAGGTGGGTCACTAGGCATAACATAAAAGAAAATGATGACACCCTCTTATGATCAAACTCTGGTTCTTTATTGGGATAAACGCATTATGATTATAAAGCTTGTCAGTCAAAGAGAAGTGAAAAAGAAAGGCTCTATGTATTTTTGTGAACACCTAAATATACTTTACCATTTGTCATGATTGAGAGGATGAGAAACAGCCAGGTCCTGCTAATCAAATGCACTTGATTAATTGACGTTTGATGCAATACTACGACTAGCACTAATAATAATAATTTTTAATAGTAATAATAACAATAATACAATAATTGATAAAAGCATGTGTTTTGTCAGTTTGTTTGTCTGACTTTCAGGTGTGTGTTAACACAATGTCAAGGATTAGAGAGCAATCCTCCCAGGAGTGGACATCCCAGCAAATTCACCCCAAAGTCAAGTGAAAAGCAAAAGGTACTTTAGTTTTATTTAGTAGAAAACAAAAGATTGTACTCATAATCATTCATCTATTAGTGTGTAGTCATATCTTCTGATGACCTGATACATTCTCACTTGGAACTAATAAAAAAAAAACAAACAATGAGTGTTGGCGCCATGGACGTCGCCATGCCACCTAATCATATTTCATATATATGTGGTTATAGTCTAGCCACACACATAGCGCATCAAAGGCAGAGAAGAAAAGAAGTGTCATCCTTTCTCTCCTCACCTCAAGTCTCATCTCTGCAAACAAGTGCATAAACATGCCTATTTATTCAAAATAATGTGAAAGCCTGATAGTCACACAGAGTATCATTACTCCAAGTTGCCACTGCTAACTGTGGTTCTACACTACTGACTCACTACCTTAAAATTTTAAGTTTAAGTTTTCACAAGATTCTTTGTGGTTTGTATGGATCGTAATCATTAAAAACAACACAATAAAAGAAACAGAAAACAACTTATTGAAGATATCATTGCTAGTGTCTTTTATTCGTTTCTCAGACACAATAAAGCACATAACCCAGAGCACAGTAGGACTAGGGGGTGTATGAGCAGAGGACATCCTGTGATGAAGGAGACATGACTGATTCAAAGCAATGCCTGGACACAGACGTTATTACTCAGGCTGAGCAATGCAATTCATATTTTTTCCTCTTTGCAATAACAAATCATACGTGCATGTCTTATTTGCAATATTAAAAAACACATTTCTAGAAATGATTCATAATGTCGTTGGCGGTGGCATCTCACAGATCAGCTGGCGGCTCTGACATCAGCCAGCGACTATTCTTACACTTTTCAAATTGAGATGATAATTTTTTTTTTCTTTTCCTCTACAGTAAAAATCTCCAGCTCCATATTCAAGTGATTTCAGCTGTCAATAACCTTAGAGATCGGAGAAATTAAACGCTTTAACGACACAGTCAAAGCTACATATCAAACACAGGTCTGCAGTTGACACAGCACTGAAAATGACAGTAGATAAAATCACTTATATTGTAAACAGATAGCAATTACAACTTAATCTGATCCACAACAGTGATATATTATTCATCTATAGTTTTCCTTATAGTGCTCATTTATACAATACTGGCTTTAAAGTCAACATCTTTAATTTCTTGACATGACATGTAAGAAAGAAGAATGCTACATAAGCTTTGAATAATATATATACTGTCTATATATGTAAAGCTGAATTACCCTTTAAAACACTCCACATCAATATCAAATACTGTGAAACTTTTAGTTATACTTCAGTCCTCTCTACCTCATCTACCAACACATTCTACGAGTCTCTATGGTGGAATGGATTCAGTACATTTGAATGTTCAGCTCTCAACAGCATTGTTAAATTTAAAAAAGCAACCAGTTACACCTCCCTGAGATGAAGACCATACTGAAATGAAAGGAAATATATATTATTTTGAAACACTGACTACACATAGTAGACTGTATATGCTGCATTGGACAGCAAATTAAAAAACAAACAAAATCCCTTTTTTCAGCTTGCCGTAGAGATCATGTCACATCTCTGTAACAGCTGTGATCAATAACTTCCTGGACAAGGCTTAGAAAAATTAAAAACTTTTCCCGATTTAAACAGTACCTGACAAATTCAAGATCAGCTTTTTCTGTATCTGTGGACTATTTTCAGATCAGTCTGTGGAAGGCTCATTTTGTCCACCTCTACTGATCTCAGTCATCGCCTCCCATTAGGCTTTGAAATTTAGGTCACTTTCAAATATAAATTGAATATAAATTGAGGTCCACTGTGAAAGTGTGTAAATGTAAGTGGTCAGAACAGAGCTTCCAGGGAGTGATCTGAAAATAGCTGCGCTGGAAGCTGTCTGGACACACCTAAAGAAGATCTTGAACTGGGGATTATACCAGTTTTTTCATACCTCAAAAACATTTTGGTTCATTTCAACTTCAGTGTAATTTTTTGTTCGATTTTGACATCATTTCTGTCAGTGCTGATAACAAACTACCTTTTATTATTGAAGTCATCTGGGACCAAATTTCCACAGGGGCAAGAAACATGAAACGCCAAACAATCAGACAGTTAAAGTTGTTAGCTGAAGTTGGAGGATTAGAGTGGCACAACCAGTGTGGTAATAATGTCTGCATGGCCTTATACATAGAAAAGATTGAGTGATAGTGTGACTTTTAGTCTTTTGAAATGTTTTAGAAATTCTTTGAGGCAGCCCTTCACCTCCCATTATCATGTGAGGGCTGTATGCAGGCAGGAGCGGTGAAATGGAGCACCCAAAATGCAGACTCTGGAAATGAAACTTAAACTCAAAAAGCACAGCTTTATTGCTGAACTCAAATGTAATCCACTTCAAAAATGCAAAATAAACTCAGACAGGCAAAACACACAGCACGAATGAGAGGAGACCACAACACTGCCACAGAGAAACACAAGGCTTAAATACACAGAGGAGCAATCAGGGAATGGGTAACAGGAGGGAAACACAGCTGGGACAAATCAGGGCTAACGACACAAAGGAAGCAAAGCCAGAATCATTAACATAAGACATGGACCTTCAAAGTAAAACAGGAAACATAACACAGAGATGCGGACTTAATAAATAGATACAGCAGACAGGGGAGAACACAGACAGAAACCAGAACACTAACAAAGAATCCAAAAGACTAGAAATGATAAATAATGGCAAACTCAAATTTCAACAATAAAGAAAACTCAAAACTCTGGGTTGACGACCCAGGTCTCCTAACACCCATGATACTGTGGGACAAGTGTGCACCAGACATCAAAGAGACGGTGCCTGTTTCTAAGTCTAGTTTATGCAAATGATGTGATTCTAAGGGAATCAACCGGCAATAGCACTCCTTTCTGTGTATGTCTGCAGAAGAATACTTCCAGCTTTAGGCCTCATGTGAAGACCTCAAGAGCTTGGAACGCTAAGGGTGTCTGATTGTTTGACAGTTTCTTACCCCGCTTGAGTGCTTTATAGTAATGTTACTTGTTCCCAGATAACAGCATTTCACTTGGTGAAAGCAAAGTTCTTACCAATGCGAATGGTGCCAGTACTGGCAAATTAAAAATGTTGAAAGCTGCAAAGAACCTGGATGATTTGTTACATTTTATTTTTAAAATAACGTGTAATCCTGTGTAGATGCAGACAAATCTCACCAGAACTGGTGGTCTTCTTACAACACAACCAAAACCCAAGAAAAAAGAGCAATTTAGTCTTCAGTATGGCCAATAGAAGATAATACCATTACAACTTATTGTTAGACTTCTACTAGTGTCATTATTGCCATTAACCCCTTAAAAGCTACAAGAGGATTTAGGTCCAAAATGTATGCACTAAATTACACTGTGTACACCTTACATTAGGGCAATGAGAGAGACTGTGTGTGTTTAACAATGTTAAACACTATGCATGTGTTACATTAAGCTAAGCAAAAGCAAACAAACCCTTATATTCTCTCTATTCCACTTTCAGTACTTAACATGTGAAAAATAAAGTCAAATTTAGTCCATGCATGTAAGAAAGGCTGCTGCGTATCAGATCCACTTTAATATTCTCAGACGGTCAGTGGACTGAAAAACAAACAAATTAAAACAAGAAAAAGAAAAAAAAAAGCAGAGAATACAGCCGCAATGGGAAGTCAAAGGTTTATGGTTTGGGAGTGGCTAACAATGCGGAGAAACTGCACTTTATAGTGGGAGCTGATGCAGTGCTTTTGTTAGAAAAAAAATCTCCAAAACAGACAGAGTAAAAAGCCAGAGAGAGAGAGAGCGAGAGAGAGAGAGAGAGAGAGAGAGAGAGAGAGAGAAATAGAGAGATGAGGAGAGAAATTGAAATAGTGTTGAGGGGAGCGAAAAGCAGGGCAGAGGCAGAAAAAGCAGGGCAAGCTGAACACAGCTTGTCTGACATCAATCCAGTAGTAGTTTTTGTTGTTTTTTAATCGGCGTCCCACGCTCACTGGACACATATCTGATTCTTCAGACTGTTGGAGAGAAACAGAAAGAGAGGCAAAAGATTCATCAGCGATACTTCCGGTGTCATATATACAGTTTATGCAGCACATGGCAAAATAATGTCACTATTATAACACTATTAGGTCTACTTTGCTAATACTGGGTCTGACCCAACCAGGCAGATGTCACAGAGGATATCGAGACTCATCAGAGACTTATCGAGACTCAACTTTGTGTGTGTGTTTAAGATTTTAAAAAAAGATTTTGTTTGTGCTTTATCTTTTTCAGATGAATTTTTAAAATAAAGAAGAATAGAAAGAATAAATAGGTGTTATTTGGATGCAGATTATCATTTAAATTGATATGCAGAGCCTTTTACTGTTTGTTTTCTTAGTACTTTCTTAAAATTAATATAAAGTTTTTGCTGAAAAATACAACAACAACTTGTGCTCATCCAGTTAATACGATTTTTGATCTTTTAATATTACAAAGAGATGAGAGAATCTGGCTGCTTGTGTTTCTTGTCATATGCTGTCGCACTGAGCCCCACTTTTCCTTAATATGTCGTCATTTTTCTGTTCAATCTCCATTAATTCTGCACATGCTGTAAAAAAACAATATGTGTGTGTAGTACCTTACGCATATTTAAAAGACACAAACTGCTGTTTCAAACATTCAACCATACCTCAGCCGCCATCGTCCCAGGACGTATAGTCGTATGTGTTTTTCTATTTTATTACAAATAGAAAACGTCTTTTTTGTGGCATGGCCCTCCAGCGTTCTAAGTAAACATTAGTTTTATCTGTTCAAAATGTAATAGAGAGACACCAGTGCCAGAGTGACCATCGGGGGCAACGGCAGAATTAAACACATAAATGAATCCGTTCAGGCTTCCATCTGTCACAAATTGTAAAGTTGGACCTGCACACACAGCTCTGTTCTTTAGTTGTTTTGACTTTGGGAAGTTTTAAAATGCCAGATGACTGCACAACCGCTGAGACATGATGGTAGTTATTGTTCGGAATAATGTCGTCAGTTATGTACCATGAAAAATATAATAGCAGCAAAGTTTTCCTTAAATTGTTTTGAAGAAATAAAACCCCAGGATGTTATAAAAAAGTTTTGGTAATCGACTTGCATTTGCAGTCAATCATCTCTCTCATTAAATAGTAAAGAATAGAACACAGATGTAAATCAAACTAAGGTTAATGAAACTCTTGTCACGTTACAGTTTTGTATATTAAGTTTTACATGCAGAAACTTGGTGTGTTGAAATGACAGAATAATAATCAAGGCGTCTGAAGCCTTCTAGTTTTTTATGCTACTAAATAACCACTCCATTCAGCATCCACAACACTTCAGCTAGGAGGTGTGCAGGAGGCATCCTATTCAGAAACACTTAAACTTGCATCTTGTTATGTGGTTTAGGACTAAAACCTGAAACTGTCCAAAACTAAGAGACAAGTTCCCACAGAGGAAGAGGAATGTCCACTAGGTGGGAACCAGTAACCAGTACAGACCCATTCTGCTTTAAAAGCCAAGGAATAAAAGTGGGTTTTCAGACGGGTTTTGAAAGTGTGTAATATGTTGGGGAGATGCTGATGTGAAGGGACAGTTTGTTCCACAATTTAGGAGCAGTCAGAGCAAAAGGCCTGATCTCCTCTGGCCTTTAATCAGGACCTTGGGACAGCAGGAGCGTCTGAGCTGCCTCGGAAAAAACAAGAATGTACATACAATGACTGTATAGAGTGTACGTTTTCTGAGAGGAAGATGACCTTGATTTATAATAGTCTTAACTTTCTAGATCACTGTGTCAGGTCAGGACATATTATCTTTTTTTTTCTTCTGTGGCTCAGTCCCTAAAATTTGCATAAATCTGCATGTCGTTCAAAGCTCCGCCAATGACTGATGGCTGCACACTTGGCCTTCGATCCATTTTAACAGCCACATATCTGTACTTGTGCTACATGAGACATTTGGAGAACATTTCGTTTGACCTTTTGAAAGTGTGACCTGCTGCCGAAAAGTTTCAAGACTCAGTTTATACTGAGTAAAATAACTAAAGTGGTTATTTAAGCACTGTACCCTAAGAGGAAACTCTTAAAGCTATTGCAGTTGACTGTAAAATCAGATAAGCATATATCAGCAATAAGTTGATTTGCAGAATCTGGTTCTGTCTGCCATTCTGCACCTTTTTGTTCCACACATTCAATAAAACCTTTTTTTCTTTCTCTTGACAGCCAGTGTCAAAAAGTTGCCAAGTAATCACAATCGTTGTGTGATTGAACAGGTGACTTCGAGCTTTTTTGTGCATTGGTCCAGCAACCCAGACCAACGGATGGCCTCATCTTATCGCTTTATCATTACAGAGTTGCTGTCCTGACGTCTCCTCGATTAGCAGGACTGATACACTCCCAGGCTCAATCGCTCAACACACTAAAGACTCAGTCAAGACACACCAAAGGCTGTCTGTCCCTCAGACAGCACAAACAGCAGGCCCGTGGTTTGATAGAGCAGATGGAAAAAAATAAATACATTCAGAGGCATCGTGCAATTTGTCCCAGTGGGGACACACAATGACTGCACAATTATGAGCAGGGACATGGCAGCCTGGCAGTAAGCATCGCTTCTGTTGTTTGTAGCACGCAATCAAATAGCTGTTTCTCTGTCAGTGCAATGGGATTTGCATGTTGTCCTCAGTCGAACTAAGCAGAGTAATCACAGTCTGCTTGGCGAAAGGAGTATCCTACTGTGTTTGTCTTGCAAGGACAAACACAACTACACAAAACAAACTGTTGTGCTTATTTCACTGGAAAGCTTCATTTCCCTGGCAATGATTCAGACTTACACCTCGACACAGAAAGTGTGTTGACTTATTTCACTGAACCTTTCCTGACAAACAGATCTTGTAACCCTCTCCGACTCCACAGTTTGGTCATTCAGTCACTCAGAAATGTCCTTGCTTTTGAAAGAAAAACACGTGTTTCTATCTAATGTAAAATTGAAATGATTGATTCATAGTAATCATTGATAATATCTGATGGAATATCTGCCCATATTCATTCAATCACTCCTCTATTGCAATGGCAGACGTTTAACTTGCTAAAAGGCCGGTTGATTATTAATTTTCTTTTGCATTGCTAAAAACTGTTGTGCCAATTAAATAAGTTGACTGTCTTAAAGAGAGACATTGTGTGCCAGTGTGTGTCCTCTACTTTGGTCTTACATAAGCAGAGATGGGCAGTGACAATACTTATTTTTAAAGTAACGAGTAAAGTAAGGGATTACTATAGCAAAAAAGCAATTAGATTACTGTTACTTTCCCGTAAGCAGGCTGCATTACTGCGTTACTAAACTGTGATTTTGTTTGTGAGAGTGTCTCATGACAATGAGGTACAAGCGTGCGTCTGAGGTACCAACAGATCAACAGTAGATAATATGGAGTGTTGGAGGGAGTATGAGCATGTAGCTTTAAAGCTTGGAAGTATTGACGTTACTTTGAGTTTGTTTCCATAAAAAGTGACAAAAACATTAGCATCCGCTTTTCACTCTGAACTTCTTTCTACAGCAAAAAATGAAACTTCAAATCTGAGCAAGCACTGAGCACGCTGCCACGGGAATGTGAAATACACAGACAAACCCCCGGATCCCCCCACTGAAGGGACCGCTGTGGCACCGGGCAAACCTTCATCGGCCCCACTCCTGCTAAACAGGTCAACATAGATTTAACAGCAACAGAATGCTGAATCTTTGATTTTATTTATCATTTTGCTGTGTTTTGCATCTATTTGAAAGAGTGAGTTTAAACACGAAAGATTATTTTATTTTATATACTGGAATATGCAGAAAATAGGTTTAATTGTTAAACACATTTCTTCAAGTCAAACACTGTGGCATAAAATTAAAAGACTTTTTCATTTGATTTAATTTT
>VUQR01028440.1:32327-47011 GCA_015108515.1 Hemichromis elongatus
GGGTAAACAGATATGAAATCATCTTAACATTCATAACATGAATACAGTTAACCCTGCAATGCAAAACTATGGCCTTACTATGTGATTGACTACAAACTATAACATAACATAAACATAATACCGAAAACATAAAACATAAAACATAATAAATGCTTTGATGAAATAACAATGATAAATGATGATTATGGTGATAATTGTTAATAGTAGAAATAGAAAAAACATCGGTTTCCTCACATTACCCTCGGTTTATGTTCATTCTTCTGCCAGCAATAAAGCTGAGTTCATCACGTTACGTTCCTGCCTCTGTGTCTGCATTTTGGATCCCCACCTTCGCCACCTGTGAACACACAGCTAGCCATGACAATTTTATTTTATATACTGGAATATGCAGAAAATAGGTTTAATTGTTAAACACATTTCTTCAAGTCAAACACTGTGGCATAAAATTAAAAGACTTTTTCATTTGATTTAATTTTATACGATGGATAACGCAGAAAAAAACAGAATTGGGCTCAAAGGTCTATCGGTTTATTACATATTTAGGTTGTATATTGTAGTTTTAAAAAGTAATGAAGTAACTCATCACTTTTGAAAATAAGTAATCAGTAAAGTAACCAGATTACTTTCTTGGAGAAGTAATCAGTAATTAGTAACTAATTACTAGTTTCAAGTAACTTGACCGACACTGTTGATAAGGGGGCCAGACCACTTATAACTGAACACTATGTCACATGTTTCATTGTGCTGCTTGGTTTCAGGTAGGTCTATGTGTACGGGATCAAAAAGCATTTGTGCCTTAACCCATGAGCAAAGCTCCATGGAAATCCAAATATAAACAGCTAATTGTCATTCACGTATTTAACTGTTAATGGAAACCATTGTGTGTATGTGGCTCAAAGAAAAGTATCACATTTTATGTAAAAATATACATTTTCACACAATGATGAAAGAATTAGCACCCAGGGAACCGTATTTTAACGCTGAATAGTTTTCACAATATGAGTCAAACACAGGAAGATATTTTTGTCTCTTCACTCATTATCATGGAAATGCAGAGTGGGATGGTGTGATATTAAAATGAACAGCCATAGTGGAAAATGAGAGAAAGAAACAGGCAGGAAGCCAAAAATGGGGGAAAAAAAAGAGGAAAAGACCTCAAGACCAATGAAAGAAAGACTTAAAATCGGGGAAGGGGGGGTAGAGGGATCTTTCTTATTCTCTTTAACAACAGAACTGCTTCTTAGCACTATGGTGCTTTATATATATGAAAGGTTTTATATTTACGAGTCTATACTGAATCAAATGCTTTATGTTAATGAGATCGAGGATTTGGTACAATCTCCCTTTATTCAACGTTCCCAAGATAAAAAAAACCAAAATGATGTCATTCAAAGTCAGTGTTTTCTTTCAGAGCATGCAACATTATTTCTTCTTACATGGAGTCGTGTTTCATTTGATGTGATACGGCAGAAAAAAAGTTGAAAACAGGTTTGTGTTTAATTCAGTTAACAGGTGCATGGACTGTTTTATGTGCAGTGCCTTTCTACTCTATGCTCTCTACTACAAACTTCACCCAGAAACACATATTCATAATGTGCTTTTATCTTTGCAAAAGAACTGTAATTAACATTCACACACACAAAGCTGTGTCATGAGCAACTCGGGGTCCAGCATCTTGCCCTAGAATATTCAATGTAGCCGTGATTGAACCATTGAGCTTCCAATTGGTAAAAAAAACTCCTCTAAGACGTGAGTCACAGCCGCCCAAACCCAGCAACAATCTCACAGCCCAAACCCAATCTGACACCTGTGCTTTCTGCTTACTGGGTTTTTGTTGTTTACACCATTTTGTTCTCATCTGTGTGGCCAACATAGCAGGTAGTAAGTAAGGCAGATTGGTAAACTGGCACACGGAGGTTTGATTTCTATAGCAGTGATTATGTTCGTGCCTGTTCACATCCAGCAGTTACAGAATATCAAATTCAGCTACCATCCTGTCCCCGTGCATTATTTCACAGTCCTTCCAGGACAGAACTGTGTATGGATTATCTCTGTGTGGACCTTTGGATGTCACTTGTTTTGTTCATGAGTTGTGTTATATTTATATGGTTAAAGACTGCTATTTGTGTGGTATGGTATGGCATGTGTGTTGCTACTGTATATGGTATGACACTAAGCTTACATAAAGCAAGCAAACAAGCAAACATAAAATAAGACAAAAAAGAAACAAATAGCAGGAATAAAAAAAACTGGAAGTGACTAGAAGTGAGACACGAAGCACGCAGAGACAAAAATGATACAGTTCTGGAGTGCAGTCACATAGTGAAGATTACTGCAGCAGTCATGATAAAAGCTATTTAAATTCTCTTAATATTAGGGAACAGTTTAATTGCACCTCGTACGTCATGTGCTTCTTTTTCTTTAAACCTTCAACCTCGGTAAGGAAGTGATATATTATACATAATAATACATACAGTAAGAACACGTGATGTAAAGCATCCAAGACCAAGGAGCCTTTAAGTGCAGTTGGATTCCACTGTACTTTTTTCCTCGCTTCTTATTCATTTCCCATCACACCTCAGGATATTTCACATCAATGTGAAGTAAAACTGATTAGGAAACGCGATCAGGAGGTTTCTGTGTGGACTAGTTGGCCACAAACAAAAGTAGCATGAAAATGGTGAGCACAATACTATATTTTTTACATCGTGTCTTTGCCAACTTCTCATCCCTTGACTGTTTTCACCTGCATTACATCCATGGGGACACAGCTGCTCCCTGT
Source organism: Hemichromis elongatus (assembly GCA_015108515.1). Classification (NCBI taxonomy): domain Eukaryota; kingdom Metazoa; phylum Chordata; class Actinopteri; order Cichliformes; family Cichlidae; genus Hemichromis; species Hemichromis elongatus. Next base: position 35,110 of record VUQR01028440.1, read on the forward strand.
GCATCCTGGCTCTCCTTCAGCCTGTTATTTTCCTTAATTCTTGCTTCTTGTTTTGTCTTAGACTTTTACATTTTCTAGTTTGTCTGGCCTTGTTAAATCGAGTATAAAAAGCTTGAGTTTTGTTCAGTGATCCTGCTGGTTTGATATTTGCATCTGATATAACTGGGGTCTATACTTCTCAGAGTCAAGTGCAGAGCTCCTAAAGCACTCTTGGCACTATTATATGCATTTCTCTCCAGCACAGCCCCATATTTCACACATCACTGCTAAGCACTTATATGAGATGTAAGCTTCAAATGACATCTTTGATCAGCAGCCTTGTATGTAAAGCCTTTCCTCCTGTCCAATCTTTCCTCTGCTGACCAATGGCTGGCTTTTAAATTAGCCAGACCGTGTCAAATTCACAGAAGCAAGAGGAAGCCTTGTAAGAAGAGCTGGCAACCCAGTTGTGTTGTAGGCAGGGTGAGTGAGTCCACCCTCTGTATTCCCTAGGAATGCCAAAACTTGGGAAAACTATTATCCAGGTTAAAAAACTTGTTCATTACCGTTTACTGAATGATAAGAAGCAAATTCTGTGTGGTTCACTTTGATTTATTTTTCTTTTGTTCTTATAGTTGTATAACTCTTGATGCATTCATGTGACATCACTGCGCCAGTTTATCCTGGGAAAAATAAAAGATCTGTATAATTTAATTGTGCATTAGGCCTATAGGGCTAAAGTTTTACAAGAATTATTACACAAAGAGTCCAGGCGCCCCAAAATAGGAAAAAGTGGCTTAGACTTTAAGGAGCTTGAGGATGATACATGGCCTCAAACACTGCCCGAAGCTGTGCAAAATCATACTTTCACAGATTTGAGTCAAGAGTAAAATTTTTCATGCTACTACTGCATAAAAAGCCCCCCAGCTACCTTCTTAAGGTGAAGAAGGGTTTCTTGAGTAATTCACAGTATAGTCAGTGTAGGTTACACTGCCTCACAACCTTCAGTGGCCGAGAGCAACAGCACGAGCTGACTGCATCCACCCCCCCACGTGGCAACTCTGCAACTCATGTATTCCTGTGGTGTGTGACAAATTGTATCAGCACGTTTTTTCAGCAGCATTTTTCATGCATAATTCATCCTCCAGCCTACATTCCACATGGACATTTTCAAATCCCTTTGAAGTTAATTCTCTCTTCATGATAAACAGCCTCCCTCGCTGTGGCTGTGCAGGTCACGATTGCCGGTGTGGTCCGTGCTGTCCCAAGCGATTTCACAATACAAGAGGTTTACATCCAATAATTCACTGTGGGAAAATGATCTGTGCCTGATAAAAAATGACAGCAGGACTAAATGCTGTGTGATTTACAGTTAATAAAGTAGTTTAACTAGTTTTGTTCTACATAAAACAAACAGAACAAACAGGAGATTATGTATAAGCCTCTGTGTACCTGTACACTGTACACTGCATGCCCCAATGACAGATATATAAAAATAATGCATGGTGGCTTCAGTACAGCACTCAATATATTGTTCGACATGAAGCAAACAGACCACTGGCAGTTCAGATTGGCTGTCATACCATACCTAGCAACTATCATTTGCCATACTACCAAACTTTAGATTAATGTAAATACTTTATTTTACCATAAAAAATATAATCAAAGCAGTCTTGTTTCTTAAATCATAAATTGTTTTGGCAGGACTCTGAGGATGTCAGTTTTAAAACAAATAGTGAATGCACATCTAGCAATATGCTTAAGTCAGCTGAAGAAAAAGAGAGGCCGAGAGTCTACACACAGCTTCTTATCTATATTTTGACTTCTGTTCTATGCTGATGATAATACAATAATTATACAGAAAGTAACTATAGTCAACACATCCTAAGGGGCTCTTTTGGATAGTGATCTAATGACTGTGTCATTTCAGTACAGTTAAGTCATTTCATGTTTAAGAAGCCAGTTTGAGATTATTTACCTTTTATGACTTGCATGTTACCCTGCTGAAAGTAGCCATGGAGGATGATAAAAGGATGGAAGGCAACAACATTCAGGTAGGCTGTGGTACTTAAGCAATGCTCATTTGGTACAACAGGAGCCCAAAGTATGCCAAGAAACACACCTTTACACCACCAATGATACAGGTCAGGATGGATCCATGCTGTCACGTTCCCTAGAGGCCAAATTCTGACCCAACCATCCAAATGTCACAGCAGAAACCCGAGATTCAACGGTACAGATAATGTTTGTTTGTTTTTATCAGTCATCAAATGTTTAGTTACTGTTGCAATCCTGTCAGCTCAAAGCACTCTGGTCATTATTCTCTGATCTCATGTCATCTTTGTTTTCCCATCCTGTGTAAACCCTAGAGATGGTTCTGCAAAATCACATTTGATCAGCAGTTTCTGAACTACTCAGTGCAGTCAGTCTGACACCAAGAACCAAAGTCCTTTAAATCACCTTGCCTCATTCAGTTTCTCGTTTTTTTCTTCTGTAAGATACCTTGACCACTGTGCTGCTGCTATTTCGATACCAAACGGAACTTGCAAATGAACACGTGTATCTAATAAAGTGGCTAGTAATAGTGTATTATAATAATGTCTATGATTATAATTTTGGTGGAATGTTTACAAGGATTGTTTAGAATCAACCGCAAATGTGAACATCACGAATGAAGCGGTGACGAGATTACACTGTCAAAAGAACTAGAGGGGACAAAAACATTTATAGGTAAGCTTTTGGTTTAAGTTACTTTGATTAAAAAAAACAAAAAACAAAAAAAAACATAATATGGATATTTACAAAAAGTAAAAATGGTTTGTCTTAAATTGCAGAGACAAAACAGAAGAGAAACAGTAGAATAATTTTCTCTGGGTGAGCAAGTGGATCAGCGAACACAAGGGCAGCTGACTGTGAGGAGACAAAATCCTCAACACATTTATAAATCCTCCATCCCTCCGCTTATCCTTTTCAGGGGCGCGGGGGGCGCTAGAGTCTATCCAAGCTGTCATAGGGTGAGAGGCTGTGTACACCCTGGACAGGTCCCCAGTCTGTGGCTGGGCTAACACACAGCGACAGACAATCATTCGCACTCACATTCACACCTATGGGCAATTTAGATTTTTTCTATTAACCTATCCCCACATGTGCATGTCTTTGGACTGTGGGAGGAAGCCGGAGTACCCACAGAGAACCCACGCAAACATGGGGAGAACATGCAAACTCCACACAGAAAGGCCCCGGCCTGATGGTGGAATTGAACTCAGGACCTTCTTGCTGTGCGGCAGAGGTGCTAACCACCGTGCCACCATGCTGCCCCATTTATAAATCAGTTACACAATTTCTGCAGAAACGTCTGCTAACAAAACTATTATATTGATTTTGCATTGTTATTGGAGATATAGGTGTTTAGGCTGTTCATTAAAACAATTGTATGAAATGAGTGTATCAGAAGAATTTAACTGAAGGGACACAGCAACTTTTAGTGGGCAGGTCTGGACCCCAGAGCCCTGGGCCCAAAAGAGAGGCTTGAGAACCTTGTTAAAAGCATTAATCATAAATATAACTTTTAGGCAGAACTACTCGTTCAGAGAGGTTTTATTACAAAAGACGTTGTTTGCTTTATCATTTGAACTGGCTCCCACGACACAGAGTTTGGCCATCTTTAGCAGTGATAGATGGTTTTCAATAACAAACAGCAAGGAACAAAGTGAATACTTGATTACCCTCCAGTGAATGACAGGGAATTGAATTAATGAGGGTTTGCATCTCATCTAACAGCAGACCCCTGGGGGACTATCAGCCTTAGAGATAGAAAGAGAGAGAAAAAAATAAACAAAAACAGGTGATCTGACAGGCATTTGCCCCACTTGGAGGTTGACAATTGCTCCTCTGTAGTCATCTGCGCCCCTGTGTTATCTCTCTGTGCACAGGGGAATTAATTAGGGGCTTGATGATCAGGAGAAATGAGGCTGAATAATAAAAACCTTGACGAGCTCTTTCTGTGCTATTGCTCTCTTTCGCCTTTGTCCTTCCCAGCTCATGATGACTGTCAGGCCTGGAAGCTGCTCTTTTCATCCATATCCGCCTGCTACGCGCACATAAAGTGGTTTTGAAAAATCCCTCTACTGAGCAGCTAATAGGTGTGAGGTGTAAAAAGGCCCGGTCCCCTTTCAGAGCTCCCGCCGTGCGCTGTTGTAAATCGCAGAGCCATTACACGGGAGATGAGTGCAGGAAAAATATGGGCTGTGAAAACGCCCCCCTGCCTCGGTCCCAGCTATTTTGTGCTTCAGGACACAATACATTCCAAACCACAGGTGCTCCAAGACCATTACAAAAACAGTGTCCCATGCTTCTTTTTTCATTCTTTCTCCATCTTTCAGATGAAGTTGTTATAGCTGAAGATCATCACTCAGAAACACACAGGACACACTTTCAGTCATTTTTCTAGTCAAATTACCCCAACAGCCCCGGATACAAACCTCACCGGAGACCAAAACTAATAATGCACTTGGCTGTCCTGCTCGGTTCATGAAGCAGAAAGATAAATATGGCCTAGTAAATATCACTCTCTGATGGAGGGCTGTTGGTGTTTTTACTGACTACAAGACTGTGACAGATCACCTTCAACATGCATGATAAGTAAGCCTTGTTATGTGTGGCATATTGGAGGGAGCTTTATATTTTTGAACTTGGGGAAAAAAAGTGGAAAAAGAAAAATAAAGAAACTGGGAAACAGAACTGAAATCCTTTTTCATAGCACCGAGGAATGGATGCATGTTTTTAAAAGAAAGCTAAACTCACAGCTGTCAGTTTAGGTACACCTATCTAGGTAGTCTAAGGCTATGTCCACACTAATGCGTTTTCGTTTGAAAACGCATTCTTTTGTCTCCATTTTGTCCTCCCGTCCACACTGAGACGGAGTTTCTGGTCAGGGAAATGGAGCGTTTTGGATACGCTCTCGAAAACGTATACATGTTAAAACGGAGCATTTGGGCGTAGTGTGGACGGCCAAAATGAAGACTTTAATGAACAATGACGTATGTTAGCCATGTGATGCAGTCATGTGACCACTTCAACCAAGACAGTCAGACGGCATCGTACAGCAGTTGCTTTGTTTGCTCAAAGTTTTTAGTGGCCGTATTGAAAGTTGGGGGAACAGGGACAGCAGGAGCTGAATTGAAATCCACTGTGATTGATGAACGAAACACAAATTCACGGAATAGCTTTCATTTTTTTAAATAAGCTTTTGCTTATTTTTGACTTTACATTAGGTTTATTCACTACTTCATTAGATTTAGGCACTTTATTAATGTGTTATGGCAGGACAAAGAGGTTTTGGCATAAAAAAAAACACTTCTGTTTAGAAAAGCTTAACCAAAAGAAGACATGTAATACCAAATATTACCAAAGCTTCTAAAAACATCTTTCAACATACTGTAACTTCAGTGGCAGCTTGTGCTTTGGGGTTCCAAGTGGAAATGGCTAAAGAATGATGAGAATGGCATGAGGATGGTGTTGACTTTGGACTTCATCTTGAAAATAATCATTGAACAATTTTCATTTCAAGGTTTTTAATTGGTTTGATAGTTTGAAGGTGCTGTTTGCTTTTATTCTAATAAATACTTTTATGTTAATAAAATTTAAAAACCCATTTTCTAATTCACTCATTTCAGGACCATGGACAGTGCACTAAGTTTTCACCGTAATCTCATAAGCTGTGTTCTAACATGGAATTGTTTTTAGTGGTGGACCTACAAATATTTAGTGGCATACATGATATATAGACAAACAGACACACACAAAATTCTTGTCATTTAGTAAATCTGGCTTCAGTGGTCAGATTGTTTTCTTTGTGTTCTCACTTGTGTTTTGATCTCTGTGTGCCTAAATTGGTGAACTGTTCTAGATTTTTTGACTTTGCAGATATGTTTGCTCTGCTCACTAATCACCTGGTAATAATATTGGCTTATTTTTCAATTAAAAATGAACATTCTTTAATCTGCCTCCCCGTGTCCTGCGTTTGGGATGTCTCGCTGTAGTGAATGTAACATAACAGAGGAAGTTGAGTCATTATATCAACCACAGAGTAAAAGCTTAGTTTAAACCTTTAAATACAGATTCAAACTCATATTTCAGTACTTTTCATAATGTTGGGATGATGCATTATCTTTCTTAAGTTGAGATACTTCTTCTATCTGCATGAAGCTTCTCCATTATTTCTTATCAGATACTCATATAGCAAATGTCTTGCAGTTGAGCACAACAAATAAACAACTAAACAAAGAGTGCAGCGTTTGAGTCCCTGCTGCTCTTCCAACTTCTTATTCATGCATTCAGGGTTTTCAGTGTACCAGTGACTTATACCCATGTGCTGGCAGCAACAGATCACTGCAATCACATGAAATTTATTTGTAAAATAGTAATATAACACACGGTAATCACATTACAGCTACTATTTGAGCAGTAAAGTCTCTTGCTTGATTAAAGCTGCCTGTAAATGTTTAATCATGCACAGCAGTGGGATGAGCTTGGTTAATGCAGGAACAGAAATGATAGAGCAGTCTGCAACTTTAAGAGATAACAGTATGCAAATTACTTTGAGTTCACAACTTCAAAGGATAGGAATGTGACGGTAAAGTGGAAATATCTTGTGTATCTTGTGTCAAGGTTCCTGCCCTGTCCTTGACTCCTCTTTTGTTTCTCTTTCGTGTTTTAAAGGGTTTTTCATTTTTTTCATTTGCTCCTTTGTAGTCTTAGTGTTACTCAGTGTGTTTTGTTTCTCACGTGAAATTTGTTTCCTGTTCTATGTTTTTTTAATTACTTGTGTTTTTTTTTTAGTTGATGAGCCTGTCTGTTTCTAGCTTCCAGCTCTCTGCTGTTTATAGTGTGATACTGCTGGCTTCTTGGGTTCTGTTTTCTGTCTGCTTGGTCCTGCAGCCGGGTAGTATTTTGAACCAAACCTAATTCTGCGATCTAAGCCAAACCATATCAGACTATGTCTTTAGTTCATCCTGCGCCATGTGGCGCATCAGGCAGCTAATGCTTTCCATTGTTAAACAGCTAATCAGAATATAATATTATGCTTTTTCAATCAAGAAAAAAAAAGATGGTAATTCTGATGAATGTAAATCTAACCCCCTCAAAAACATAGGTCAGCGTTAGGGTTTAAGATTAGGGTTGGGATCACCAGTCATGACTCGGACGTGACCAACCCTGCTTTCCTGATTACAAAGGGCTGTGTATCTGCATGTGTGAATATATGAAGTATATCACTATGTTAGGAAAGAATAATTATGACCTATTGAATAAACAGCCCAAAAACAGCCGATAACTTGAACAGTGCAGGAAAAATGATTTTTTTTTTTGCCTTGCGCAGTGTTTTCGGCCCTGAAATGCTAATTTAAACGGAGGCAGAATTTCAAACGGGTACACTATCTTGGCTGACTGATGTTTCCCAAGTTTGTCTCAAAGGCCATTTTGTTTTTGTGTCTAAATAAGCAGAAGTTTATTTCCCTGCAGAGATAGCTTTACCAGCCTGTGTACACTGTACAGAAAACAAATGCTACCAGCTGGAACGTTCTTTCGTTTGAACACCCTGGGTAAATATGCTATCTGAATTGTAATAAGAAAAAGTGTCAAGGCTTATTAGTGAGCGTTCCTTTATGCTTTGAAGATGTGATCATTTGTATGCACACGTTTTACTTCTTTGAAACTAACTGAATAGAAGGGAAGGGGGTAAGTATCATGCAGGTGCTGATGGTGATTGGTGACGGGCTGGATTGAGCCTCAAGGGGCTGATTGCTCCCCAGGCTAGCCTACTGCATCAACTGAGAGCACACTAAAGAGAGACTGTGGCTAGACCTGTCAGTGACAACCAGAAGAAGTCTTTGTTGTCAGACTTCTGCAGTTTAAAATCAATGGGTGGCAAGTCACTCAAAAATAACATGCAGTTTTCATACTAATCATTAGGCGAACTCTGTGAAAATCCATGACATGCACTGATTGGCACAAACATTAAAAAAACAGACAATAATATAACAATAGAGCAACAGTATAACACAACACCAGGCAGTTTATTATAGTTTGACTGAAGATTTGAAAATAAATATAGGTTTTTAAGCCTTCCCAGTATTTTAAATTTTTTGCAGTCGTTGGTTTCCTTTATTTGAGTCTGTTTTTGGTAATATTAGTAAATTGATAATTTTGGCTTTTGAGCAGAGTCGTAACATAAGTGTGGGCTCGTCCGGGATCGCTAGGACATTTTAGTGGGGGGTGAATATCATTTTTTTGTATTTTAAGTGATGGTGTTCACTGTAATTGTGCAAACTCTCTTTGGTCATCGTGTTTCGGCTGGGTGGCCATGCTGCCTTTCCATTGAAGCACTTGTTTGTTGTTTTGCTTTGTTATTTTAATTTATTGTGTTTGGTGGTTATTCTGAGTGGGGGTACGCTTCAGAGTGTGGTAGGTGACTGTATCTCTGGTCTGCTGCCTACTCTTGAGTTTGTGTTTAAAGTTGCCTCGAGCCCGGTACACCACTGAAGACTAGACAGGCAATTTTTGTTTTTTGACTTTTAGGCTGGGAGTTGCTCAAGGTAAATCAGTGACACCACACTTCACAAGAGGTTTGAGGCCATTTTTAAATTATGGGTTTATAGCTGAGCCAGCAAGGCGTTTTTAAGTTGGCACAGGGTGCAAACTGCGTGTACTGTTAAAATATCAGTGGTGGTGGATGCCATATGAGATCTTCATGAGGTAAAAGTCTTGGGCTGTGACCTTTAGTGTTGTGAAGAATTTGACAATTTTGTTTAGGTCACTTGTGAGTGTTGTTGGACAGGTGATGGCAATAACACTGTGGGGTGCTGAGTCACCCTTGATGTGATCATTGTAGTTCTCCATTTGTGGGTGGTCACTAGTATGCTTGCTTTACTGAATTTTGTATATTAAAGTAACTTGTTGTGGTATGACGCCACTTGTATGTGACACTTTGTGTGGTGGAGACAACAGAGCACGTGTGTGTGATTATTTCTGCCTACTCTCAATTTGTGTTGTAGCAGATTGAATAATCCTTTTGAGTTTGTGATTGTTGTACTCCTTTTTGTTGGTCAAAAATGCCAACTAAAATGTGAACACTGGTCTTCTGCTAGTTTTTTTTTTCAGGTTTGGGGGATCAACGACCAGAAGGCTTCAGATGGGCTTTTAATTCTTTTAGGAATCCTAGAGGAACCCTTTTGAGGAAGGAGGTGTTACTTCCCTCTGCAGCTCCTAATCTCATCAGTGGGTTCAGCTGGTGCTAATTGACCACACCTAGTCAGGTGTGGATAAAAGGATACCTGAGGCAGGCTTTCAGGAAGCCTCACTGACCTTCGCCTTGGTGCCATCAGCTGTTCAAGCCAACTTGTGATGCATTTAAAGATTAAAACCTCTTCTCACCTAAATTCTGGTGTTCATCTCCTTATTTATGTTGTGGCCTCGAGCCAGGTCGTAACACTGGTCTTGAACACAGGGGTCCATGGGCTCCCTGTGTTCTGTTGTTGTCTATGTTTCCGGTTTGTTCTGTCAACGTTGTATGTTTTTGGCCCGGTCTTCATGTAAGTCACTTCTTGTTTTATTTTGACACTTGTCTTGTGTGTGACATGTTTAGTTTTGCTTCCACTGTCTCATTAGTTAGATTTTATTTGACTATGTTTCCAGGTGTGTCCACTCTGCCTTTCTCTGTATATATTGACCTTGAAATAGAGGTCACTGAAATTCAAACTTTTAACAAATAGCAGTGCTGCGTGCTACTGCAACTCTTGGCATTGATCACATACAGGGCCCGTACTGAAACAAATTATCGATCCAACCAGACTAGTATTGATGTGATGCCAATACTAGTATGGGTACCGATACTATTAACATTTTGTAACAGATATACTTATGATATCAATTAGAAAACCCTAGGTGACATCTTTTTTGAGTTATAAAGTTCAGAGAACTTTCTGACCTTGACCTTAAGGTTACAGAGTTTCTGACTCATTGGAGAGTTTTGGTAGATGAAACTACGGTATTTGAAAATCTTATAAACAAAGTTGGGCATCCATACCCCCCACCGTTTGTGGGGTGACGATAATTTCCCCAATCAGGGCTAAAGGATAAAACCTTTTTACTTTAGCTGTTAGTATTTGATGTATTCTTTTTTTTAGCTTATAAGTATCGCCTATGAAGCTATTAGGGTGCACCTGTGTTTGAAGTTGCATTTAAAGTTCTAGCATAACAAAGTTTAAAAGGTGAGACCGTAAATATGTGAGCAGTCTTTAATTATGTTTATATTTAATTATTTTTATAATGTTATCATAATGTCAGACTTATTCTCAGGTTGTTGTTGTGGCTGTGTAACAGTGTACATCATCCTCTAGAGGCTGCCTCAATAACAATTATAATAATGAATAACAATAATAATGCAGTCTCATCGCCTCTCACTGTAGCCTCCTTGTAGAGGTCTTACCTATATACTGCATGTTGTAGCCTGCATTACACATTATGCAAAACACCTGAGTGTCAAATGAGAACTTAAATGTGTTTAATTGATCTACTAGCATACAAACAAAAAACTACCAAATTACTCAACAACAACTTCCCCACTGCCTTTAATGTTTGTTTTGCAGGTGCCTAATGGTATTTATATGGCTCAAAGCACATTGGTTTCAAGACAAGGTCACACAGGATAAAGAAGAGATGGTTAAGTCTCAGTTTAAAGCAACGGATTTAAAGTTATCAGATACAGAATTAGGTTGTTGTGTGGGAAGTCAGAAAGGCTGATTATCCTTTATTATCTATTACTTACTCTTGTTATAACCTGGGGGCTTTAATATTTTGCTCCCTGTAAAGTTGTCCTTGAACAGCTAATCACTGTCAGCTGCCAACGCAGCGCTGGTTGTGTTGACTGAAATAAACACATGAATTGTCACTGGGACTCTGAAATAGTGTTAACTTGATCTCACAGAGAAGTTTTATTCGCTTTATTTATTAGTAGCCTCAGAGTTAATATGTTCCCATGCAGTACTTGCCATTAAAGATTGATCTGTAAATTCTGTGTGTGAACGAGACGTGTTATAAAACGCTTTGGGTGCTTAAGTAGAAAAGTGCTTCATAAGAACTGGTTCAATTATATCAAGAACTAAACCATCTAATGTGTCTCTGCAGCCGATTATCATTCTTAGAGTCTATTTGTATGCAAACACACATGTGCTTATACATTCAGGCTAAATACATACACATATATACACACATAATGGCCGCTAATGCATAGATGTCCTGGGACGATATAATGGTACAATAATTACGCTGTCAGCCTGAGCTGACCAATTGATGACAGTGCAGTCCCATCTATGTTGCAGAAATGCAGCAATTGACAAGTAATTTGTCTTGTAGAATAAAGCCAAAAAGATAATTCAAGTGAAATAATAAGCAGGAAGAGAATCTGTACAAATGCTTTTTCCATCTGCATTCTGCTGACCTAACAAAAGCTTAAAAAACATCACAAAACGCATAAAGATGACGTCACATTATTTTCATTCTTTTCTAGGGGTACCATCAGTTTTGTCCAGGCCTGTTTCAGGCACTTATTTTTTTAAATAATTCAGTTGAAGCATGGTTGAAAAGCAATGTCTGCCTTTCATTGGTTAAGACTTATAGAATTTTTATGTATTATTACTTTTGTCAGATTAAGTTATTTCTTTCATTGACTGAAGGGTACCAACAATTTTGTCTGTGTATATATATATATGTATATATATGTATATATATATATATATATATATATATATATATATACATATATATATATACATATATATGTGTATATGTGTGTATATATATATATATATATTAAATATATATTAAATAAGCTGCAAGTAAAATTCTGCTTCATAATTCTACAATG
>VUQR01028444.1:0-11038 GCA_015108515.1 Hemichromis elongatus
ACAGTTTGAATACAGTCATGTTTATAACTTTTAACTTATTTATAACTTTGACACGTTATTTGGACTACGTCCACACTAGTCCGGATCTTTTGGAAAACGGAGCTTTCGTGGAAAAACGATCCCCGTCCACACTATCGTTTTGAGTCGTTTTTCACACCTTTGCGCGTCCAGTACCGCGCATGCGTGAAATGTTAGACGAGGCGACCTGCCTGTTGTTTATTTACTTTCCTGCTCTTTAAAACGAGCGGCGAAATGGCGAGACAAAGCACCGAATGTGTCAAAAGGAATGATAATGAGGTGGAGCTGTTGCTCCGAGTCACAAATGAGTACATATTAATCTTCAACACGGCCACTAAAAACTTATTGAATGAAACTAAACTGAAACTGAGCAAACAAAACAACTGCGGTACGATGCCGTCTGACCGTCTTAGTTAAAGTGGTCACATGACTGCATCATATGACTAACATACGCCGTTTTAATAAAAGCTCCGTTTTTGCCGTCCACGCTACGTGAAAACGTTTTCAAATTGATGCGTTTTCGAGACCGTTTCCAAAAAAGCTCCGTTTTCCCTCCGTCTCAGTGTGGACGGGAGGGCGAAACGGAGAAAAAAAGATGCGTTTTCGTTTGAAAACGCATTAGTGTGGACGTAGAAGAGACAATGCCCCAAGATTCATTTCTATTATGCAACACCTTCGATTTGATGACAGTGACAGGCATATTTGTGGCTATCTCCGACATCTGGACACTAAGAGAGTTTCCCTCCAGGAGAACACATGACCATAAATAAACAGCTGTTCTCTACCAAGATTCGTTGTCCATTCACACAGTATATCGCAAACAAGCCAGACAAATTTGGGAACAACTTCTGGATGGCCACGGATTTGGAGACCAAATATGTCTCCAATGCATCTCCATACTTGGGAAAGTACCCCAGTCGTCAGAAGGGAGAGAGGCTTGCAGAGAACGTGGTCATGAAACTGATGGAGCCGTTTTTGGATGATGGCAGAAATGTCACAACGGACAATATCTTTACTTCACTGTGAACTTCTTCAACTTGCAAAAGACACTGCACAGCAAGAGCTATTCTCCACTTCAGTGCTTAGAAGTGACAGTGTCTCATTGACAATTTATTCACCTAAAAAAAACAAGACTGTGTGTGTTCTAAGTTCCATGTACCAAGACGGCCATCTTCTTCTGTCTGTCTACCACCACTATGTCCGGTTGGTTAGCCATCACCATTTTGTCCGTCTGTATCTGGAAGTCCCACAGGATCTTAGCTCGGTCGTTCTCCACCACCCTAGGGAGCGTCTCCCGTTTTGACCTCGGGACTTTCAGGCCATATTTGGCATAGATGTTTCTGTTTATACATCAAAATGTATAAATAGATGTATGTATATTATGTACAGAGGGGATATATAAATATGTGTATATATCTTTATGGACAGGCACACAATGTAGTGACAGTAAATGACAAGAACTAATATTGCGTATGAGAAATATTGCACATAAAAACTACCATGGGAGGCATGTCCCTCTCCCCCCTCCCCCCAAAAAACCACAAGCAAATGTGATGTGTGAAGGAGGAAAACCAATTAAGATAAATAGATAGTGATGACAACGCCACCTGGGGAGGAAGTTGCACCCCACGAGAGAGGTGAGGCAGGTCAGTTTCATAAAACAATGTTTCAGACAAAATAACTGCAAATACAGAGCGGGTAGCAAGGCTGGCAATACAGAACTGTCAATCAAAACTCTTTATTAACAAACATTGATTAAAAGAACAAGGGTCATTGCACTGATGCTGCCCTAGTTAAAATAGCACGAGTGAAATAATTAAACAAAATGCTGGAGACCGGCCACTTGGGGAGGCAACCTACAGGGAGGAGTGCCCAAGGGTGTCGCCAATTACTAACCCGTATACTCTCTCTGCAATCCTCACTGCAACTTAAATGGTGCATTATACCTCCGTTCCAGTGTGTACACTCACATGCATCAGAGGAAATCCCACCACACGTGCCTAGGCCCCACAACAAGCAGTCATGCGTCCACTAAAGCAGAATAAAAGAAACCTATAAATCAAGACATAAAACACAAAGCTCAGTAAATGAGATGCAAAAGAAACAGGAACCAACACGCACACACATAACCTTTAAAAAGACAATTCCGTTTAAAAGCACAATTAAGATATAACAAACAGTTAACAGTAAAACACCATAGAACTAAGAACCAGTCAATACCAGTAAGTAAACAACAGCACAGCAACAATAAGGCTACAGCAAGACAGCAGCAGTGTGTAGGCCTGCAACACAAGAAAGAAAAGAGTCATCCAGGGTCCACCCTACGGTAAGCCAAATTGTAGATAGCCCATGAGGATCCTACTTACCAACCTTTAACGGTTACACAGATTAAGCAGTCGCCAGGGGGAATGAATCCGATCTGCAATACTTAAAAACAGCCCGTGATCTTCGTCACGTTGAACAGGAACGAGTGCAAGTTGCCTGAAATCAGGAGTAGGCCCCATCTGCTCCTTATTACCAGCTAAGGGTGGGGTGAATGTTCATGCTGCGTTCACAGACATCAGGCGTCTGAACCAAACATCTACCAAATCTAACCCACTACACCAAGAAAAAAACAAAAGAATGGTTTTTCTTGGTATGAAGTCATGTTGCTGCCAGTGGATACCCATCTATGCCGTGTGAGGGGCTCTACAGTCAGCAGTGATAAAAGGGAGGAGACCGAATGCACATAACAGACACAATGGACTAATGATGCAGACAAAGCTTTCCCCGACTTAATAGTGCAGACCTCCATTAATTTACGATTATAAAATCCTGACAAATTGTTCAGGCAGGAAGCAGACGTGGATACAAGAACTCTGTTTTGCTAAAGGAGCATAGAGAAAAACAAAGACCAAAGGCATTTTTCTCATTCTAACTGGAATTACTAGCAGCAAATCTTTTTCTTTCTTTGACAACAGCTCAAAAAAGATAATACTGACTCTACCTTGTGGGTTACTCAGAATTAATGCTTTTTGTACTAAATTGTATCACTGAAAAAAAAAATACACATTTATCAGCTGCTTGTTGGTCGAGATTTTTGTTGTAAATAAAATCAAAACTCAAAGCAAGAAAGCAACTAACTGCAATGCACACACTATGTTACTGGAAATCCCAAATGTCAAAGTTAAAAGTTGCCCTGTATTAAACCCAGCTTCACTTCTCACTACAGCTGCAGATGGCGAACCACACGATTACAGAGAAGGTATTTCTAGAATCTATTCAGCCAGAACTAACCTGACATGCAGTGGCCACCGAACATGACATCTTAGCATCAGGCACAGGACGGTCTCACTCTTCACCTCTAGCTGCTGAACTTGTGGCTTTAACATGAGCGCGTGAAATCGCTAAGGGTCAAGGAGTCACCAAAGTCATGCATTTGGGGTGGTGCGTGATTTCTGCACTTTGTGGAAACCGTGGCAGTTTTTAACTGTCACTGTTTACTCCAGGGAGCCCATTGCACATACCGAGCTTGTAGCTGCATTGCTGGATGCCTTATTGCTCCCCAAGATTATAGCTGTTTGTACATGTGAAACTCACACTTACTCAAAAGACTCCCTATCCCCAGGCAGCTCTAGGGCAGATGCGAAGACAGCACCTAAACAGACTGTGAAACCAGACTACAGCATTAACATCAAAGCCACACAAACTCCATCTCTTAACACGAATTTACAGGCTGCCATGCATATCGATACTGTGTCTCACCCACGAGGGATCAACGATGGCATGCATGCAGCACCTGTTGTCAAACGTGCTGAACTTGGAAGGTGTTGGTGTGACACTTCGGATCCTTCTTACAAACGGTAAACATCCAGATGACTCACCAGCGTCATAAACATGAGAAACTTTTGTTTTTCAGTCATTTAAGGTGATCCTTAAGAGAAGAGCATTTGCTAAAAAATGAAGTGTATGGGATTTTTGGAATTGCACATGTACATTAATTCCTAACAATACTGCAGCTAAGTATTGTAAAAAAAAACAAAACCTAAAAGAGTTGTGTAAAATTTTATGTGGCACTCTGTTACGCCGAGACGTGTGGTGAGGAAAACAAACTTCACTCAGTCTTAACTGAAGTAGTTGCTTTACTCTCTATTGCACATACAAACAGCAACTTCTCAAAATGGCCCCTATCCATGTCCTGCCAGCTTTAAATACCCTAGAGACCACGCCTTCTCAATTTAGACTGGCCTATAAAAGAGCTACAACTGAGGCGGGCCTCCTCTTTACAGGGTAAACAAAACGGCCATCACAGAGGCAACCTGCAATCACCTCGCTGCATTAGTGCTAACCAACACACTCATCAGCTAAGGCTGTCTCACTTTCTGTTTCACACGGTCTTCACTGAAACCCCCGGAGTGTAAGCACTGCTATTTTTGGAAGTTCTTTTTATTCTTTTTATTATTATTATTTATTATTATATGCAGATATTACGTTATAAGTTATTAAATGTAATTAAAAAAAAGTTTGTATTCAAATGATGTATCTTCTGTCCACTGTTAGTACAGTGTGTGATTGTAACCTTCATGTACAAAGACCTACCTGTAAGCGGTGTTTGAGGTTATGAGGCACTTTCTGCATCTTTGTTACCAGGCCTCTCACAACATGGCTTATAAAAAACTGTGATTCATATCCAACTGCTTTAATACATGTCCCAAGATGTTGTTCTACAAATCTGTGGTATTTTTGTGGTCGCATAAGGAAGTTGAAAAAGATAATGTTTCTGTACTTCTCCAAAAGTCTTTAATAAAAGTTTGGGACATTTACATGGCATTCTTAACATTTAGATCTCTGCAGATCAAAAAGTAGACATCTGTTGGCTCTGAGGTAGACTTTGCTTAAAAGAAGCTGAATTTCCCAACAATCTTGGGGTAAAAACAATGACTGCTTCTCCCATTCTGATGGTTAATTAGTCACATCTAGCCATCGCAGTCTCTTGAATGGAGTTGGATTTTGTTGCAGTAAAATATAAATAATTTAAGAACCATAAAATGCACGTGTGAAAACATTTAGGACCACTCTTCTCACCGCTACACCTGTCGGTTTGAGGAAGAATAATAACTATAATAGCAAAGAATTTAGCCAATAACTATACACAGCGAGTTTGTTTCCTTTGTATAAAGTAATAACACATAAAAATCGGCCTTTTGGAGTCTGTTTAGAAGGCAGCATGGAAAATGTAACTGTTACAGCTTGCTAGTCAAAGGCATGTTCTCCAAAACCCCACACTGCCACCCTTTGGCTTACACCTAAAATAATGTCCCACAGCAAAACAATGTCACCGCTATTAATTTATACTCGTTATGAGTCACAGTGTTCTCCACACAAGAAAAAAAAGATGAAGATGTAAAACAGAGACTTCTGATTGGTGAACTTCAATGTTCTTCCTAACCAACACCTTCAGTGTCTGTACAACAGGTGGCAGTGATGCACCAAAACACACGGATGACGCTACATCCACATCTATGTCTTACTGTACAGACAAATATCTATCATTACATGTTTATTTGATTTCTGTATGATCTTTTCTCCCTGACCCAAGAATCCATACTCTGTACTGTCTGTCTGTAACAGGTGGGAGATTTAAGCCCAAACTTAAAGGTATAAAGGGTGTGTGTTTCCCAAACAGAAACTGGGAGCTGGTTACACAGAAGAGGGGCCTGATAACTGAATGCTCTGCATCCGAAACCACTGCAGTCTAAGATTAAGTACCCTGATACTGTACTGAGATCATAAGCTATGGTATCTAGCATAAAAATAAGGCAAATTCAGTTATATATAAAAAGGGGACGCAAAGAAGAGATGCTAATATGTGAAACTATGATTTCTTTTTTTAATCCCTCTTTGGAATCTCTTTGTAACATTTTAGATCGACTGAAGGCTTTTCAGAAAGCTTTTAGGTCAGCCTGGTGACAAGAAATTACGATAGTGAAGCCTAAAAGTTACAAATAGATGAGTTTTAGATTTTGGCAGTGGGTATTAAAGAGTATTGAACAGATGAAAGAAAATTATGGTATGATACAAAATACTTTATTTTGTAATATCCTTATAATTTCCCACTACAAGCAAATTATTTTGCTACAGTAGTTCATAATTGCAGTAGTAGTTATAATAATAATGATAATAATAAAATATTAAAATTGAAAATATTTATTATAATTATCTGGGAGACGATTCTTTGACATGCATATATATTGTAGTATGGAGTAGTATCAAAGATTTCCTATTTTTTCCCCTTGTGGAAGCAGAGTTCAATCAGTCTCTAAGACAAAGTGCTCGGCTACCAGTGCAATAAAAGATAGAAGATACATGTTTGAAGTACAAGTTAGTGGTGTTCCCCCTGGAATGATTCACAGTACTGGGATCAAGGAAATGCCTTTCACACTTGGAACTAAATTCTGTTTAAATCACTATAAAAGTATTTAAAAAAGAAAACAACAACAACAAATGAACTGAGCAACAACAAGACACACACACACAGCTGCTGGTGCTGCATTAATTAAGCCAGAGTCAACAACCACAAAGAAATCACTGAGAGTGAATACAAGTTCAAGAGTTTCATTTTATACAATTTCTGAACAGCAACAACACTCGCAACCCAGCTCACAACGCTGCTGTAGATACTGTTTACATGTGCATGAATATGAGGCGCAGAGAGAGCACGGATGGTAAACAGTATCTACACAGACCCTGTGGATGCACCGGCCGCGTTGGAACAACCGCAGATAAAGAAAATATTTAAACGTTAAAGGGGATTATTTTAGCAGGATTCCTCACAGCTCCTTGATTTGAAATGAAATCAGCTGATTCCCTGGATGGGGGCGGGTTCAAATACGAGTGGAAGCCATCTTGGACGTTTGCTTGACTGTGACAAGACTCGTTGGTAGTTAGCTAAGATTGCTCACAAACACCGCATACGGCACCGGCTATTTCAATAGCTCAAGGTAAACGTCCATATAATGAATCTCTTTCAATTCATGGATAGATCATTGCTTTGGGTTCAGCTGTTATTTCTTGTCGATTAGAGATAGGGTTTGGTGTTTATTATTTTGCCGTTGCTAGCTTGCTAGCAAACCTAGCACGGCAATCTCATTGCAGCTAAAGTTAATACTGGTTGGTGGCGGGTAGCCAGTCAGTTTTGTTATTGGGCTCACATTTTAATTGGTCAAATGAGTTAATAGTGTATCCTTGACTGGAATAAATGAATATGAATTCGGTGTTGTTGTGTCGATTAACGTGATAATAAAAATTAATGTACCAGAAAATCATGTCTGTAACTAGCCTACTCCTTCGAGGGTAGATTTTTTTTGTGTGTGTGTTAAACGAGTACATTAATCACTGTTGAACCATTAGTTAAAGCGTGTACCACTTATGAATCACACGCAGCACATTCTTATTTAAATGTACATTTAATTTGCCGATGCTCTTTAATTTACCAAGGCCGCTTATTCATTGTTTGCGACGCGTAGTAACATTCGCTGTCAGCGCTATGTCGGCTAACTTTTGACATTAGGCCAGCCGTCTAGTGTTTTTGCTGTCCGTTAGCAAAATGGTGACTTTAACGCTCACCAAACCCGAGGACTGCATTCTGGGGAACCGTTGTTTCATCGATGTTTCTATTTTTCGGTGGGTATGCCATTTCTAACGCTGTCTTGTATTTTAGGGTTGGACAGCCCCGAGGAAGGACACAGCGGCCCAGTTTAGCTAATCAAGATGGCTAGCTGAACAGTCGGCCAATGCTTGAACGCTAGCGAAGCCCTCTTGGAGTATTATTTTTCCAGATAACGTTGAAAAAAAAAATAAATCTATGCTAAGCTCTAATTTAATTTCCATGCATAGAAGTCTTATAAAAAACGAGAAGAGGAATTTGTTTCTGGACACTTGATGTCACAAAAGACGTTGTTGAAGAGTAAAGGATTTAGTATTTACCCTTAGTTGATTAAGATTTAAAAAGGCGAGGGCAATTTTTACGTTTTGAGTGGACGCACTTCATCTGGAAACTGTTAAAGGTTTCATTGCTATTGGAATAAAGTTGAGCCAAGCCAACATGAGCACCGCCAGGACGGAGAACCCAGTGATTCTGGGCTTGCCCAATCAGAATGGACAGCTCAGAGGCTCAGTGAAGCCTGCTGGAGCACCAGGTGGAGGTGGAGGAGGGCCACAGCAGCAGCTTAACCAGATGAAAGGCACAATTAACAATGGAAACTCCCAGCCAGCCCCTACAACAAATGCTGTCATCAAGTAAGTTATTTAATGATAAAACTAAAACACCTTACGTTTTTATTACACCTGCTACTGTCGGTTAATTGTGATACTGCTTCTTAATAATTATTCCGCCCTTCACAGGCCTGGAGATGACTGGAAGAAAAATTTGAAATTGCCCCCAAAGGACATGAGGATGAAAACTTCGGTTGGTAACACAGTTCTCCTTTTGACCTGAAAGCTTATATATAAACCCTGGTTTATTTATTTCGTTTTTGGGCTGTGAACAAAAAATATTCAGTGCTGTGTTCACTGTCACATATATATATACTCACACATGTATAGATTCCACATAAGCTGACAGCAATGTACTCTTCTTGAAATACAATTATTCCATGATAATTACAGGATGTGACTGCAACTAAAGGCAATGAGTTTGAAGATTATTGCCTAAAGAGGGAGCTGCTTATGGGAATCTTTGAGATGGGCTGGGAAAAGCCATCTCCAATTCAGGTATGTTAAGATGGCTTTGTTTTGACAGCTGAACAGGAAGGCATGTTTGCGCATAAGGAAGTGCATACTTTGACACTTACAGAATAGACTGTAGTGGATAAAAGGATAGACAAGTTCTTTGTCATTGACATGTTATCAAAATAGATGTTCAAACCTGTGAAAATTGCTTTTCATGCAGTATGCCTCAGGGGCATTGTTGTACCTATTAGGTTGTGTATAGGTAGTGCCTATTGGAACGATGTAAACAAAGTGGGCTAATGCGCGGTGGCCTATTTCAGATAGGAAAACTGCAATGCCGGTGGATGCGTGCATGGGCTATTAGCTGAAAATTTTTGTTTTTTATGTTTTTAGTTGTGTTCAAGTATTGTTTCTGTATTTATCTCTTTGTCTGCAGGAGGAGAGCATCCCTATTGCACTGTCAGGAAGAGATATTTTGGCTAGAGCCAAGAATGGCACGGGAAAGAGTGGAGCCTACCTCATTCCCTTACTTGAACGCATTGACCTGAAGAAGGACTGCATACAAGGTGAGAGAGCTCATTTTCCACCTTTTTTTTTTTTTTTTTTTGTAAATGTTGAATTTTAGCTTGCCTCATTGGAAAGTCATTAAGTGGGTTCAGAATCAGATTTTAACCAAAAACATTTTCAATTGCAAAACACATCCTGCTACATGTGCAATTCCTAAATGTCAGCTTCAATTCCGTGTTTTCCGCTTCCAGATCAGAAAATCGGATCCTCATCCAAATGCATTATTTTGCTAAAGGCTGTGTTTCCTGTTATTCATGGTCTATAGTCTTGAGTTTTTTCTCTATTTAACATGTAACTGAATTTTTATTTTCTCTTTTTGGAATTTTTTTTTTATACACCACGTTATGAATACGCCAGTGTCTGATAAAGACATGTAAACATCTTTTTTTTTCTTAATTTTTTGTTGATTTTTTTTCTCATTATTGTCTCATGACATGTCAAAATGTAGCAGTACCATTTGCATGTGCCACTACTCTTAATTACTTGCAAGTGTTTAATAAAATGACAACAAGTCTTCTTTTTTTTTTTCCAGCTTTGGTCATAGTGCCCACCAGAGAACTGGCTCTGCAAGTAAGCCAAATATGTATCCAGGTCAGCAAACACATGGGTGGTGTGAAGGTCATGGCAACCACAGGTGGAACCAATCTCCGTGATGACATCATGAGACTCGACGAAACGGGTAACCTTTCACAACATCAGTTATTACAGTCATATTTTACAATTTTTTTTCTTTCAGTTCAGGTTTTATTTAAAAATGTACGTTTTAAAAAAAATTAGTTTCTGTGTTATTATATGTTTTGGAAAAATTGGAAATTCATCTAACAATTCAACAGTGAGTGAAGACGGTTGACTCCCATTAATGTGATGACAAATCTTTATTAAGCGAGTTGTACTGGCAAATTTACTGAAACAAAAACTAGAACTCAGTCTCAACAGTGTAACTAAAACGCAGTCAGAGAAGAAGGGTAAAAATTAAATAAAATTACAGATAAAAAGTAAATAATATAATAAAATAAATGAATGACACCAATAAGAGAAAACAAAAACATTGCAATTTTTAAGTGTAGTTTATTTTTTCATTTAACTGTTTTTTCCGCTCCTCGCTCAGCTACTATTTTACGTTTAGCTGTAGTTAACTGTAAATACTCTTTGTGGAAGTAAAATTGATTATTTCATAGTGAGGTCAGTGTCTGTGCAATCTCCTGCATGGATTCCCTCATACAGTCTCAAATCGGGGTCAGATGATCAGATGATCTGGATCATCTGCTTTACTGTCTCTTTCAGTGAAGATCATTTTACAAGATATAAATTGAAATATTCCTGGATATTTACAGGTCCTTCTCAAAAAATTAGCATATTGTGATAAAGTTCATTATTTTCTGCAATGTACTGATAAACATTAGAGTTTCTATATGTTTTAGATTCATTACACACAACTTAAGTAGTTCAAGCCTTAAATTGTTTTAATATTGATGATTTTGGCATACAGCTCATGAAAACCCAAAATTCCTGTCTCAAAAAATTAGCATATTACATCCGACCAATAAGAAAAAAAGTGTTTTGAATACAAAAAAAGTCAACCTTCAAATAATTATGTTCAGTTATGCACTCAATACTTGGTCGGGAATCCTTTTGCAGAAATGACTGCTTCAATGCGGCGTGGCATGGAGGCAATCAGCCTGTGGCACTGCTGAGGTGTTATGGAGGCCCAGGATGCTTCGATAGCGGCCTTAAGCTCATCCAG
>VUQR01028453.1:0-11589 GCA_015108515.1 Hemichromis elongatus
AGAGATCAGTTACAAAATGAGTTATGCATTAAGAAATGTATGTATTTGGATATATTTGTTACATGGTTATATGTGTTGCATTAGTGTAAAAGTGTTATGTTATTAATAAATTGATTAAAACAAACAGTAATTGTCACTGAACTCAATTTAATTTACAGGTATTTGTAACACGTATGAACATAACGCTAACTTTGAACAGTTTTACATGGATATTCATTTGATGGCAATAAACTAAATAACAATAACAATTAAACAAGAATATTTCTAATACACCAAGAATATTTAAAGAAGGGAAAACAATATTTCCAGTTGTTCACACAGGATTAACCTGAGTGACCTGGACCTGGACCGTTTCTCTAACAACTGTAATAGATTACAGGAAGTCTCTGGCATTGTTGTTGAATCTGCTGAAGCAAGATCAGACGTGGATGGATGTGGTGCTGCTACTGAGACCTGTGGTTTGTGTTTGCTGGTCAGCGAGTGGAGAATCACACAGGGTGGTCTGCAAAGAGCTCTAGGATCCATCCACAGGGTTTGCAGGGCGGCTCCATCCACGGCTGCCACACCACTAAGATGTTTACAGAACTATGCCAGCAGGAGATGGTGGATGCTATATTACTACTAGTATAATACTTGTAACTCTGTAGCAGACAACAGTTTGATAAAGTGCTATGAATAAAAAAATGAAACCAAAGGATTAGATTCTATAAGTTTTAAAGTGATTTACTTTACATATTTTATAGAATACAGTGAATGTGTACAAATGACCGGCCATAATTCAGTCACTGAAATTATCCATGCAGTTAGCTGAGTCATTCCTAAATGCGTGTAGATTAAAGAAAATGATTTTACCTGGATATGATTGTCTCTGATGAGCATAAGGTACAAAACGTGCCGGCGAAAATTAACAATGTACAAAAAAACAAACAAACGGTGCGACATTTTTGGGTCTATTTTAAAGTTGACGCGTGGTGGCGCTAGCGACCGGGAAAACAAGGAAGTAGGGGCGGACTTGAACGAAGACAGGCGGTCTAAAACCGTTTTTCTGTTGTATACCCATTGTTTTTTTTAAATAAAGTTTCTTTGGGGAAAAAAAAGGGGGCTGTCCACAGCCGCTCACTTCCTGACTACCCGTCCTTCGAAGACACTACCTATGTGACGTAGCAGGTAGGATCCTTCAGAGCATCCTTCCCCTGAATTCGGACACAGCAATGGTCAGGTGTATCCTACGCTTTAGGAAACAACAAAGGAAGCATTAATGTTCCTTTCCTTAGGCGCCACGCAGATACTTCCGGGTCATAGTGCATCACGTGTGAACGTCATCACAACAGGAAGTGTGAACATGGCAATAACAGCCTCGTAAGTCATTATTGTGTCCAGCACAGGAACGAGCTGATGTCCACCCTGAAGACACCAGATAACAGCACAAGGATACAGACCCCACGACCAAGGCTTCCCCCCGTGTTTTAACCCCGTGGACCGTCCATCTATGATGGAACGGGCGATGGAGCAGCTCAACGTACAGCTCAGTCGATTGACCCGGTCTCTCCGCCGGGCCAGGACCGTGGAACTCCCGGAAGGTAGCGATGCAGCGTGACCGACCATTCATCATGTATCAGAGAGTGTACCAAAGCGGTCCCCCAGCAGATGTTACGTGTGTGTGTGTGTGTGTGTGTGTGTGTGTGTTGATCTGTGCAGACACCAATGCTGTTACCTTTTGTAAAGATTCAAAATGACGTCAGGTATATTTTTATAGCGTCAGTTCAAAACAACGTGACTCTACGATGAAACAGGAGGAGACTTCAAGCACAAGCAGCTTTAGGGAGGGCAGCCAGCTGCTGTGGCCTTTTTAAAGCAATGGAAGGAGAGGACAGGAACAGGACACGGGACAGGAACAAACCAGATAAGCAAGTGTTTCTCCCAGGTGTGAGAGGGTGAATCAAGACCTGTCTGTCCAAAATGACAGGTAGCACAGAGCTGCGCTATCCACCACTGCTTTGGGTTGGCCTGTTCTCTTACAGGCAACTCAGTAAATACATGGACAGATGGTTTTTTATTGTTAATGATGGAATAAAACTGTGAACTTTATTTAGGTTTAAATAGAGCAGTGACAGCTGATGCTGAGCCTTGTTGAGGCTGAACGGTTCCTGAGGATGAAAACAATGCCAAGCATAACTCACACAGCAGTGAGAAGCTTTGGAAGAATCGTTTCATCCCTCCAGTGGAGCTCTACAAGCACTGCAGGTGTTCCCCTCCTATGTTACACATTAGATTAAATTATTAGACATACACTTTTGCATTATTATATTAAAAGGACAGTTTTTGAAGAAAATGTTGTACTAAATGCAAAAACAAATAAACAGTAATGTGGCAAAAAAAATGTGTACATGCAATCTAAAGTAAGGCGTCAAATAAAATTCCTTGTGCCTCGTTTCCCAGTAGGAAACACGGGGAGTCAGTAGCTCCTGGATGAGGCTGGTGTGTGTCTGCCTGTGTGTCTGCTCGTTTCAGTGTGATGAATGAGCTGGTGTCTGTAACGACTCCACCTTTTCCCTGCTGCTGCTGTTATCACTGTTAGCGGCCTCACTGTTTGCACATGTGTGCTTCTGGACACTTTCTACTGCAAATCTGTTGTTCGTGGCCAACTTAGGTGAAACGCTTGAGCTTACACGATGCCAGCAGAGCTACAGGGCGCTGCGATAAACGAAGCCTCAAAGCAAAACTACTGTGTCGAGGGTTTTTTTTAATCGAGTTACTTGATGAATCGTTGCTAATCAAATGTAACATCTCTGTCAGTTGTTAGTTTTGACTGATCTTTTCATTCCTGCTTTGTTTCCCTCACCACAGACAATGAGACAGCGGTGTACACACTCATGCCAATGGTCATGGCAGACCAGCACAGGTACACATGCAACCAACTGTTAATTCAGTTTTATTTATATAAGGCAAAATCACTACAACAGTGGCCTCGAGGCGTTTGTTTGGCTCACTGTGCTTTAGATAGTAGACATACCACAATATGTGTTTCTACCTTTACACCACGTTCCAAATTATTATTCAAATGTAAGTGTCATAAAGATTAAATATGTTGTTTTTCAATTAAACTCATGGAAGGCATCGTGTCTCAGGCCTCTTTGGATCAATCTCGGACACCTGAGATAATTCGTTTGTCAGGTGAGCCCAGTTATAGGAAACACTACTAAAGCAGGTTCCACATTATTAAGCAGACCAACATTTTCAAGCAACGTGGGACAAAAAAAGGATCTCTGCTGCTGAAAAAGCCTTAAATAGTTGAATACTTTCGACATGAAATGAAAACTTTTAGATACTTCACGAAAACTTAAGCGTGATCATCGTAGGTTTGGGTGCAGGATCCTCCAGAGACTTGCAGTTATACGCAAACCTCCTATTGGGCCACCCGTAACCAATGCTCACAAGCAGAAATGGCTGCAGTGGGCCCAGAACTGCATGAAGACTCATTTTCAAACAGTCTTGTTTACTGATGAGTGCCGTGCAGCACTGGATGGTCCAGATGGATGGCGTGGTGGATGGTTAGTGGACGGCCACCATGTCCCAACAAGGCTGTGACGTCAGCAGGGAGGGGGTGGAGTCTCGTTTTGGGCTGGACTCATGGGGAGAGAGAGCTGGTCGGCCCCTTTAGGGTCCATGAAGGAGTGAAGACGACATCTGCACAGTATGTGGAGTTTCTGAGTGATCGCTTTCTTCCATGGTACAAAAAGAAGAAACGTGCTTTCTGTAACAAAATCATCTTCATGCATGACAAAGCACCATCTCATGCTGCAAGGAATACCTGTTCATCACTGGCTGCTATCGGCATAAAAGGAGAGAAACTCATGGTGTGGCCCCCTCCTCTCCTGACCTCAGTCCTACTGAGAACCTTTGGAGGATCCTCAAACAAAAGATCGAACATCCAAACAGCAGCTCTGGAAGGCGATTCTGACATCCTGCAAAGACATTCAGGCAGAAACTCTCCCAACAAATAAGCGGTCCTATGTTGAAATGTAACTGGACCTGTTAAGATGTTAAATATGATCTCCTAATGCTGCAAATTCAACAAATGCCCTTTTTTAGGTCATTACTATTTATAAAATGTTTTCAGACTGTGTTGTGCGTAATAATTTGGAACATTTTGAGTTTGTTATTACTGAAAAACAGGGAGGTTTGTTCAGTAACATTTGAATCATACTCTCATGGTTGATGACTTGAATCGACTGTTTAGGAAAATCAGAGGAAGAATATCATTCGTTTAATAAATTGGAACGTGGTGTAAACAGTAGAAACATACATCATTAAGTAGCAGAAGGATGGCTGTTGAAATGTTTCTCCATGTTCACTCCTTCCTCAGATCAGTGTCAGAGCTGCTGCTCAACTCCAAGTTTGATGTGAATTATGCTTTTGGGCGGGTGAAGAGGAGCCTGCTACACATCGCAGCCAAGTAGGACACACTGGGATCAAATCACTGATGTCGTTGTAACCTCAAACTCTTAGTTACTACCGTACTCAGTATTTTTAGAGTTCTTTAAAGTAAGCCTTTAAAAAATAATATTTCTGTTACAAAATAAATAGATGAACAGCCAAGCTTGCTGTCATTGGTTCAGTCTCCACATTTAGTGAAATCAAAATGTAACAATGAGGCTGTCAACAAAATTAGCAGTTCACACTTTATGCCTGTGCGTTTCCTAACAGCGGTGCTTTTCCCCTCTTCATTTCTTTTTAAAAAAACATTGGTCACGTGACCCGGCCCCGGATAACCAGAAGAAGATGGATGCATGGATTTGTCACTCTTAAATATTTCACATCATAAAACAAATGTTATTATTTGTCAAAAAACCCAAGTAAATACAAAATGTAGGTTTTAAAGATGAGGTGAATAGCAGGATGGTTACTCAAACAGATGACAAACGATCTGGAGCTGCCTGTTCTGCACTAAGTCACGCTGTTTCCTGTGTACAGCTGTGGGTCCGTGGAGTGTCTGGTGCTGCTGCTAAAGAGGGGGGCCAATCCCAACTATCAGGACATCTCAGGCTGCACGCCTCTGCACATCGCTGCTCGGAATGGGTCTGTGCTGTATTCAGTCTGTTTATCTGTTCATTTGTGATACATTGTCTTGTTACAGTACACTTTTGTTCAATATGCAACTTTTAGGTTATTTAATGGTAAATGGCCACCATAATAATAAAAGAAAAAATGAATGTAAAGAAACCAGAGCACTGAATGGGCGCTCTGGTTTAAACAGGTAACCTTGTTTAAACACAGATTGATTATTGTCACCGATAAAGTCAAAACCTGCAGAGAAAAAGGAGCCACTGACAGTGCTGAGCAGGGCAGTCACAATAGTTGTGGATCGACCCGACATGTACTTCATTTGCCTGGAGCTGCAGTTGGGGTTACATTGAAGCTGATGACGTAGGGTTTCCTGGTACATTGTAGATTACTGGCAGAAATCTAAATCAAGCGCTGCAGGGTTCTCTCTTACAAGGTTTGCATGTAGACTGCAGCAGCCAGGGATTGAACCACCAACCTTCTGATTATGAGATGACCTGCAATATCTCCTGAGCTACAGCCCGCCTTAATGTGCAGGTTGTATCAGGCTCTTGGTCCCAGATGATTGTGATTTATTAACATGCACGCTAGTTGGCAAATTCATTTTTTGCACAGGGTAAGAACATTTCCACGTAAGTGTTAGTGAATGAGGCCCAGTGATACTAAACCATTCCTATATTGTTCTCTCAGACAGAAGAAGTGTATGGGCAAACTCCTGGAATATAATGCTGACGTCAACATCTGTAACAATGAAGGCCTGACTGCTGTGAGTTGACCAGAATCCTGAATGATTGCTGTGTAATGAAGTCCTGTAGCTGGGATAGTGACGCTCCTCTATAACCTCTGGTGTAGATCCACTGGCTAGCAGTAAATGGGCGAACAGAGCTCCTGCATGATCTGGTGCAGCATGTGTCCAACGTGGATGTTGAAGACGCCATGGGCCAGACAGCCCTACATGTAGCCTGCCAAAACGGACATAAAACAGTAAGAAGCAACCTTTTTATTAAAATATAGAAACTGCTGCTTAGGAGCACAAGGATCAAAACCTAGCAGCACATGTCAACTTTAGCAGCCTCTTAGTAATCACATTACTTGCTCTAGGTGTGTGCACGATTGTCTGCATCTTCTTTCATTTATTTCATTTCATTTGTATATTGTCTATGGTTCAACAGGGTCTTCAGTAATCAGGCCTCATGTGATCCTAAAGTCCTCACAGTGCTCTCTCTCCAGTAGATCCCTTTGGTCTGAGTCTGCTCGTCTACTTTTGGTTCCCAGGAAGCTTTAAAGTGGAATTAGCTCCCAGTTTGGATCTGGGAGGCAGGCATTTCTAGTTTTATGATTAAAACTTTCCTTTTTGACATAAACATATACATGGGTCTGGATCAGGTGACCCTGACTCCATTCTTGTTCACTCACCACTTAGACCCTCTGCGTACTTACGCGGCACTTTGCATTTAAATTAAATTGCTTATTTTTTACCCCCCGTAGGTTTCTCATTGTTCCCACTGTGATCACGTGCTTGCTCATTGTTTGAATTGGGGCTTATCTCTGTATTATTGTACGCTCTTTGCCTTACAATATAAAGCACCTCGAGACATCTGTTGTGATCTGGTGCTTTATGAATCAAACTGAATCTAATTTAACTACAATATGACTGTGAAGCTTTGAGTATGAGCTACCATTGATGTCAGGCAGAGATACTCGAGTATTCTATGGAAGAGAAAAGAGAGCAGTGATCAGTGTACGGACACAGTGAGACTTGTCACAAGTTTGCTTACAGACTCTGTTGGTGGGTGTGAGGAGCTGATGGCTGAGGTGAGAGGAGTGCGGGTTGGTGGTGGCGCAGGCGGATGGGGACAGAGAGGTGAACTGGTGGCCGAGGAAACAAGGCAAGCTGGAAAGAAGACGGGCCAAAAGGGTCTTCATAAACACTTTTCTGGTTGTAGAATCTGACACGCGGTACAACGAACACGCACCACTTGTGGGGGAGATAACACTCCGACACCAGACGTCAGCCACGCTGCTCCTTAAACAGTAATAACAGGTGTGTCCTGAGGATTACAGGCCCACCTGACTGCTCCAAAAAAGGGAAATGAGAGTGCAACAATAACACCCGCAATCCCAACTGCTAATAGCACTGCCCTCATGGAGTGGACCCTCGAGGATGAGGGCAACCTAGACCGAATGGCTTCTTAGACATGCATTCAAGAGGAATGTTGGTTGATGATAACCAAACCTGTTGGCCAATGGTGACATGAGGAGTTGGGGTCCTTCTCCAATCCACAAGGTACAGCTTCTGTACCGCTGTCCAGAGCAGCGCCGCTCTGGCTTGGCGCCCAAATCCTCGGACTGCGGCGTAGGTGTTCCTGCACAGATGGAGCTGCCACCTCCGTTTCCTGAGAAGGAAATAGTGATGGTTGGGAACCGAGACAGATTTCAAAAGGGGAAAAACCAGTAGCTGAAGGGTTGAGAAGTTGTGCTTGCTGTGGCCACACAGCGAATGGTGGCTTCCAGTTGTTGGTTTGTCCTTTCTGTCTGTTCATTAGACTGAGGGTGGAAGCCCGAAGACGGACTCAGCTCTGCTCCAAAGGCCATGCAAAGTGCCCTCCACATGTGAGAGATGCACCGTGGCCCTCTGTTGGAGATCCATGCAGTGTGAAAACATAATCCACAGGTAAAATGACAGTTTGTAGGGCTGAAGGAAGACGTACAAAGTGTGCTGCTTTAGAGAATCTATCACCTATGGTAAGAATGACCGAATAAATTAAGGAGTGTGGCAAACCAGTAACAAAGCCTAACGCTGTGTGTGACCAGGAACGACTCGGAACTGGTGGGGATGCTTGGTCACAGCTCTTATAGCACACGCACTTCTCACAAGCCAGCACATCTTCGTGGGCATCATACTCTAATAAGGGCAACCAAAAAGAGTGTCTTAACAGAGAAGCACTTCTCAGAATCCCTGAAAGCAAGCAGAATAAGCGACGTGGAGCCAGTGTAAGACGAAGCGCACGCAGACGATGGGATCTATAATTTGCCAGGAGGGGCAGAACCGGGACTGGGCTCCCCGTGCTGATCGCTGAGCACGAGAGTCTCGACCTCCCACGTCACGGCCCCACAACGCAGGACGCAGGCAGAATAGTCTCCGGGTTGATGGAGTCGGATCCTGGAGCAGAACTGGTGGGATAAAGTGTCAGGTTTAGTGTTGCCACCGGGCATAAAAAAGAATATCATCCAAACAAACACAAAATGACTGAGAAAGTCCCTCAACACATCATCCATCATCAGAAACTGCCAGTGCATTGGTCAGCGTGAAAGGCATTACCAAATACTCCTAATGTCCCAGAGGAGTGTTAAAGGCAGTGTTCCACTCATCTCCCTGGCGTATGAATACGGCCTTACACTGTGTATAGGAGAGGGACACGGTCACAAAGGCAGCTGATTACTAGAGCTTCTTCAGTGGCATCATCAGAAAAGGCCTGAGGGGGAGCCATTGGAAAAACAGGGAGCACTGAATCAGAAAACTTTCTCAGCAAGGCGCAGCTGGGCGGGTTCACTGACAGAACCGGGAGTGTGATGGCGAGGGTGGGGGTGCAGGAGCACTAGCCAGGACCGGCAGCACCAATCTAGCGAGTGTCTCTTGGAGGGGCGTCAGCGTATCGTTCACCCGGCCTGCCCGTGTCTCTGATTCGTGAAACTGAGAGTTAGCATGGAAAAGTGTCTGCGTCTGCTGGGTCCATGCGTGTGGTGAGAGTGTTCTGTTATGGACAGCTCAGGTGAACCCAGGTAGTAGTTACAACTGTTAAGATTTTACAAGCCATATTCAAAAGCTAATCTGTTAATTTCTTATCTCATCTTATTCATTCCACGTCTGCCAGGAAGAAATGATCTGGTGATCTGTTCACAATAGCTTAGAATTCTAAATACTCATGGACTCATTTTAATAACCTTTTGTTGTCAAACAAATCTTCCATCAGACTGAAACATACGTCTGCACGTAACTGCAGCTGAGAGGAAGCATCTGGAAACCGTTTGGCAGTGCAAACCTGTGCTGTTGTGTTACTGACTGCTGAGCTATTTTGTTTCAATAGTACATATTTCCAGTATGTGGTATGAGCATGCATCATGTCTGTTCAGACAGTGCTTTGTCTTCTGGAGAGTGGAGCTGACATTAACCGACCAAACGTCTCTGGAGCAACGCCTCTTTACTTTGCTTGCAGGTGATGTCATCAGTCATAATAATAGTAGTGATAGTAAGTGTGCTCTGAGCTCTTTTACACTTCATCTTAAGTCTTCAGGATTACAAATGCAGCAGTAGATTAGCTTTGCATTTAAATCCAGCGGTCTGCTTGTTCAGCCATGGCCAGAGAGACACAGCCCAGATCCTTCTCTCTAGAGGAGCCAAATACATTGCTGACAACAATGGAATCACTCCACTGGATGTCTGTGTGCAGGTGAGTATTTCATCACATCTAAGCATTGTTCTCTTCTTATTGTGCCGTTTGGTTTGTTACTCTGAGTTTTTCCCGCCGCTCAGGGAGGATACGGAGAAACCTGTGAGATTCTCATCCAGCACCATAGCAGGCTCTTCTTGACCCTCATCCAGATGACGCAGAACAATGACATCAAAGAGAACATGGTATCATAATTTGTATCTGATTTAACACAGAAATCCATTTTATGCTTTACCTTTGTCACGAGTGTTTGTGTTTGTGTAGCTCAGGCAGGTTCTGGAGCATGTCTCCCAGCAGAGCGACACTCATTACCACAGGATCTTGACCAGTCTGGCTGAAGTGGCCACCACCAATGGACACAAGCTTCTCAGGTACACTTACAGATATTTGACTATCCCTGGACACTTTACCCCACAAAGTCCACTAATGCCACTCACTCGCTGCAGTTTAAAACTTACACTTCTTCATGTCAGGTCTTTGGAAAGAAGGAATTTTAATATTAACTACAACATTATTATTAATAAACTGGAATTTATGCCTCTAACTGAAGCCTGTCTTGATAGCACAGAGAGGTGATTGAAACATTGCCCACAAATCAGTTTTTAGGGTCCCTGGGGACAGGCCCATGGAGGGTGTTTGAGGGCGAGCATCTGGTGGCCGGGCCTCCGTCCCGAACACGGGCCTATACGAACAAAGAGCTACACACTGGTGAGCTTGAAACAATACAGGATGTTGTCCAGCGCTTAGCAGCACTCGAAGCTGAATCATTTCAGGGGAACAAACTGTTCCAAACTTTCTGACCTGGAGAGTAGAAGCTGGAGGTGGAACAATCATCTGGGTTTGTGTAATCGATGGATACGGGTTTCTGATGAGGGAGCACACGCTCCCTTCTCCTCCCTGCCAGGCTCCACATTACTCTTCTGTTTCTGAGGCCACCTGCTTCATTCAAACCATAGAAGGAAACCAACACTCTCCACCCTGAGCTGGACACAGTAGCTGGTCAGGAAACTCACACTGAATCACCACAGCCTCGACTGACGTGCTCTCATTATAGCATGTATTCTCTTCTGTTTGATTTAAGGTAGAACTCATTTGTTTTTTCTTCTTCTGCTTTCAGTTGAGGGATTAACATTAAGTAGTGCAGATTTGAAGCTGGTAGTATGGGGTACTCGGCTAGTATGAAAAGAGAGCAGGGGGTGACATTTTTGGTTGGTATTGTTCTGGTGTCCGGTACATTTGTGTTTTATTTCCCAGGTGAGGTTTGTTTGGGTTTGTTGTTGTTGTCTTTTTTTGTCCTTCCCCTTCCTCCCCCGCTTCCGTCCCGTCTTGGCCTACTCCTCATATACAAACTGTGGGACTTCCTTCATGAGTAGTAATCTGACGCTGGTTAGCTGGTCATGCTTGGCAAACTGCTGGTCAGGACAGTTGTTTCATTTACATTTCTAAGTGAAGGCCGGGGGTACAGCTCTTCTTATAGACCGAATTATTCAGTTTGTTCCATCTGCTGTTACATCAGAGAGAAATAGACAGTTTGTAATTGTGTCTGCCAATCTCTGCGACGGGTTTGTGACCTTGGCTAATCTTTGTGCGCCCAGGTTTGATGATATGCAGTTTTTTTTCTAAGCCTGTTTTCACATTTACTGGACTCTTTAATTCTGGAGGTGCACTTTACTTTTATTGCATTCAGTATTAGACCGTTCATCCTTCCTTGAAGGTTATACAGGTCCTTCTCAAAAAATTAGCATATTGTGATAAAGTTCATTATTTTCTGCAATGTACTGATAAACATTAGAGTTT
This sequence comes from Hemichromis elongatus, assembly GCA_015108515.1. Lineage (NCBI taxonomy): Eukaryota > Metazoa > Chordata > Actinopteri > Cichliformes > Cichlidae > Hemichromis > Hemichromis elongatus. The sequence goes on from VUQR01028453.1 coordinate 11,313, forward strand.
CTATATATTTTAGATTCATTACACACAACTTAAGTAGTTCAAGCCTTAAATTGTTTTAATATTGATGATTTTGGCATACAGCTCATGAAAACCCAAAATTCCTGTCTCAAAAAATTAGCATATCATGAAAAGGTTCACTAAACGAGCTATTAACCTAACTCGAAACACCTGCAAAAGACTCCTGAGGCTTTTAAAAACTCCTAGCCTGTTCATTACTCAAAACCTCAATCATGGGTAAGACTGCCGACCTGACTGCTGTCCAGAAGGCCATCATTGA
>VUQR01028456.1:0-14756 GCA_015108515.1 Hemichromis elongatus
CTAATCCTCTTCCGTATTTTACACACACAGATCTTTTTTTACGCACACACAAATTCTTTTTACACATACAAATCTTTTTTACACACACAGATTCTTTTTACACATACAAATCTTTTTTTTACGCACACACACAGATTCTTTTTACACTTACAAATCTTTTTTACACACACACACACACACAGATTCTTTTTACACATACAAATCTTTTTTTTACGCACACACAGACACACAGGTTCTTTTTACACATACAAATCTTTTTTACACACACACACACAGATTCTTTTTACACATACAAATCTTTTTTTTACGCACACACACAGATTCTTTTTACACTTACAAATCCCAATTTAAAAATACAAAACTGATTTACAAGTGCAAAATATTTATGACCACAATTTGAGCCCATACATTCCCAAGCTCTGAAAGAAATTATCTCTACAGAATATCTTATGTTAGCCCTACGCTCTCCTTCCAGGGCTGACCAAGACACAGAGTACCTCAACAAGGAGGCATTGAGAAAGAATCCTGGTCAGATGCCCACGCCACTCGCCAACCTTATCCCAGGTGTGCTTGCATGACGGGCCCTGGCGTCCCTGCTCCAGGTGGGGGTACTTAATGGTAGATATCCTCTTTATAAAGGTAAACACCTGATCTGGCTTCTCACTAAGGACCAATTCACCTTGGAGACCCTACCAGGGGCAAGACAAAATGGGGAATCAAAGCCCAATCATAATAATTGTGGTAATTTGTGGTGATATTTATTTTTTCCATATCTGGGTGATTTTTTTTGGAATGACTCAGAATACTTTTGAAATGACAGGCTGAACAATGGGGTACACAAGCACATAATATGACAAATCATACAACAAAGTAATTGTATAAAACCACAGGTTACTGTTAGAGCAGGCCAGAGCTGAAAGTACTGTACACAGTTTTAGATCCATATCCGAATGCAATGCTGAAGTACTCCTTTTCAAAAGTGCAGGCTTGGAAAACAGTAACTTATTATAAAAAAGATGACATGGGCTTGGGTCTTCTTTCATCAGCAAAACAAGTCCTAGAAATAAGATTCTCCTACACCAAGTGATGACACTGCAGCACACCAGCACGTCAGCTACAAAGTCACAGCCTGCAGCATACGTTTCAAATCAACTGTAGTAAACACGACAAAGCATGTAAAAACACCGGTATGATCCTTCAAGGTGGTTATAAAAGGTGTAGGAGTGAAGAAAACAAAGCAATAAATTCACCTGTCTGTAACCTCATTGCTTTGCAGCACCAGAGTGAGGGGAAAGTTCAGAGCAGTCAAGCTGTGTGCTAAATTTTTGAACGAGTGAAAGAGAGTAAAGGGCTTTGCACACAGTAGAGCTTGAGAGATGTACGTGTTGACAAAAGCATATTGAATGTATATCGGTGTTTGTGATGGTGAGCACACACTGACATCTTTAAAATAACTGCATAATAATAATAATAGCATTAGTGTATGTGTGTGTGTTGGGTGGTGGGTGTGGTGGTTTTGAGCTACAAAACTGTACAGTTTTATGATGGTATGACACAGTCTCAATGCTTTTGCCTTGACCTAACCCTTCTGCTTACAGCTAGACAAGGTGAAATTAATAACTTCAATGCTGTTGGGATGGACCACAGAGAGACAACCTTTTGCAAGAAAATAACGTCTTGCAACAGGAACTGTTGCTGAAGGCTTGTTCATAGGGGATTGTTTGAGTGTTATGCTTCTATCTTTGTAAGTTCTTTACCTTACAGGTTGAAGTGCCTTCAGACAACTGTTGTTTTGAACTGGTAATATATTAATACAATTGAATTAAACTGAACTGTGAAATGGTGAGCTTGAGGGGCACTTCTACATTTATTTCAATTTAATTTGTGATTGACTGTCGGTGACAAGGTCAACAGAGTTTTATCCTTTGGTGTTGCCCCCAGGTTGTAATTGGGGAGATAATTTTATTTTGCATTTTGAGTTGGACCAGTGAATAAATGAATAAAATAAATAAACAAATTAAGGATTGAATAACAACTAATGGAACTACTCTGTGCACTGAAAAGTCTGGATATCTGTGGCAGGCAATAAAACACATGCACTCAACTCCAAAAGCATTTGGATGATTACACTTTTTTGTTTCTGTAACAAATGAAACACATAAAAGATTTGGAGTTGAATCTAAGTGTTAAAGTTGCATTAAGTTCACTGGAACACTCAAAATAAAGTCTAAAGGAATGTTGATGCAAGTGAAAGAGGCAGAAAAAAGGCTGGAAAAATTCATCAAAGAAACTAGGCGAGATGAACCCTGTAGAATATCTAGCTAAGGAGGTAGGCATATCACTGTAAAAGTGTAAAACCCTGTGAAGGAGAGGATTTACAGCATCGAGAAAACCAGTAGTTACAATAAAGAATAGGAAGACCAGATTAGATTTTGCCAGAAAGCACCTAAAAGAGCCTGCCTTTTCTTTGGATGGATTAACTTATTCCTGAATGATGGTAAGGAAAAAAAAACCTATGAAGAAGAAAAAGAGCATGTGTCAGACATGTCGGGGGCAATTTTGAGGCATGTATGGCTGCCATTTGAATCTAGCCATTGATGTTTATTGTTGATGTGACCGCTGATAGAAGTAGCAGGATGAATTCTGAAGTGTGCAAACATGTACCCTCTGCTCACATTCAGCCAAATGCTGTAATACTGATCAGACAGAGCTCCACAGTCCAAATGGATAATGACCCAAAGCGTACTGCAAAAGCAAGCCAAGAGTTTCTGAAGCCTAAGAGAGGGGATATTCTTCAATGGCCAAGTCAGCCACCTGATCTCAACTCAATAGAGCGTGCTTTTCAATTACTGAAGACAAACTGAAAGCAGAGGACGCATAAAAAAGCATCAACTGAAGGTGGCCATAGTAAAGACTTGGCGCAACATGAAAATGGGCTGTAGACTTCAGGACATTATTTGCTGCATAAGAGATTCATCCATGTATTTACAATTAAGTTGGATTACGTTTATGTTTGAACCTTTGAGTACAGGGCACTGTGTAGAACTAAAAAAATTATTTTAATATACCGCTTGAATTAAATCCCAAAGATGGATTTCCTTCATATCTTGATGTTGGACCTTAAATCTACTGTGGAGGTGAAAAAAAAAGCATCATTATCTAAATACTTGTGGACCTGAACTCGTGTGTGTGTGTGTTTTTTTGTTTGTTTTTTCATCTATACAATCCTTTTCTTAACACTTAGACTTCCATATAATCTAGCTGTCTTCTAAATGCAAATGTTTCTTGGCATTTACAAATGCATGTTTTATGTTACACCATTAAGTTGTTTATTTGTCATTGCTAACTAAAATGTCTTCTTCCATCGGCTTTCTGTGCTTTGTGTAATTCATGCATTTAATTTACATACAAGTCTGGGGGTATTTAAACATTCACAATAATTACTCTGGCACATTTTCTCTTCTGATTCTGCAGGCATGTTGTGACTTTCTGGAACCTGTAGCAGGAAACAGTGATATGATTATGTCTAATTCAGATGTACAGACTTGGAGAGGCTGTGTTATGTCCAGTTTAGCCTGAAATGAGATCACTGCTTTCCCAGAATGGTGACAGCAAAAACTGCCAGGCGCTGACCTGACAGATACAACTGAGGTACAAACTAAGGATTTCTAAAACATACTATGTGACTATATGATGGACTGAGTTGGACTATGAACAAATGTGTGAGGTTCTACCAGCAGCAGGATCAGTGCGCAGTTTACTCATGTTAATATATGATGTTGAATGAAGTCTAAACAGGCATTAGATTAGAAAGGTGACGACTGAAAAAAACTCATTGTCAAGCATGCAACGTTTGAAGGTTATTTAGCTGGTACATACTGTAACAAATCCTAGTGTGCATAATGTTTGATGAGGTTAGGCTAACAGCCAGGTTATTGGCTTAAAATTTTTTAAGCTGATTAGTGGTTATATCATGAGAAAGGAAACACAGTGCTACACTATGTTGAGAACTGTATAGTATGTATGCACACACATTTCTTTTTAGATATGTGTAAAAAGATACTCACTTACCTCCTTAGCGAACATAGGAGCTGTCATGGACTGAAGGCATGGATGAAAAATTAAGATAAAGTCTTAAGGCATGACACGCCAGTGCTTACATTAAAAAGAACTTGCCGGCCCATGTCAACAAGTCTGCGTTGAGTTGTGTGTTATGTGGGAGCAGGATGAGAAGATTCATCGTAGAAGGAGAGGGTGTCAGGCGAGCATAGACAGGTCATTTCCCATCCATGCAGGGGGCCAAAGCTGCAGATTCAGCAGTCCTGGATTCAGATGATGATGACAGCTATGGATGCACCCGGATGGTTCCTCCACAAGGCCATTCCTCCTCATCAGCCTCTCAGAGGGAGAGTCCAGCCGAGTCAGCACAACACAGATAAAAATGTTGCTGTGTGGCCTCCTATCTGTGCCATGCTCTTTTATTCTTCTCTGTGAGGCAAAGAACTGTGTACATTTGAGGGGAATGAGGAGAGCGTATGAATAAAAAGACAAAGGAGGAGTGAATGGAAAATGTATCCTTGTGAGACAAACCCCCTCTGTCTCCTTTATTCTCTCTCTTGCAAGTCTTGTTGCTCATCAACATCAAGAAACGCACCTCTGATTTAGGGTCCTGACACCAAATTTCAGATCCAATTTTCTTTAACAATATTTTCCACAAATGGTAGTCACAGCAGGCAGCTGTAATGGAAATGAAATGACAGTGAACCATAAATTTCTGTGGCTGCACTCAGCAATTCACATGTCTGAACATAAACATTCCTGTTAGAAAAGGTGTTTGCTGGCAGTTCTTTTATCGTGCTCTCTTGTTTAAAAAAATAGATTCAGCATAGCTCAAAAAGGGCTGAATGAAGCTCTTCTTTTTCCTTAATAGTTTGTAATTGACATTCTGTGCTTAAATTAGCCAGTAAAGTGCAACTTTGCCTTCAAGATATAATCAAACAAATTCTATCCAATTTAGTAAGAGTGGAACGGCTCTTTATGGAAGGACTTTTTTAGAGTTTCAATGAGGACACAACTTATAATAAGTTTAAGATTGGTCCTTTTCAATTTCAGATAGAACATCTGAAAAAATAAAAACAAAAAGCTCACAAGATCAAAATGCAGTTTATCCAGTATCAATATATGAAATCAAGAAGAATGAGCAAAATTTAATGGAAGCTGAAAGGATGTGATACATTTCAGTAAGGAATTATGTAGGTCTATTTTGTCTTTGTTAACTAATTGACGAATATGTATCCAAGTTGACTTCATATCAAATTAAAATACAAGCAGGTAAAAACCTCAAACCTTCATTTGTCATGGATCATATCAGGTTGTTTTTTTTTCTGTTTCTTGTTTTTGGAAAACCAAAGAGGAAAAAAAGTTCCAAGTTAAGTCAGTGCCTCCTGTGTTCCATTCTCTCTTGCGTGTCTCCTTTTTCCTGTGGGCTTAATAACAAGAACAGCATCACAAAACAGGGCTCCACCAGTTAGAGGTGAATGATGTTGGCTCAATATCGACTGAGGCCGTCACATACTCTGATGACTCATGTTAAGCGCTTTTTGACTAAAAGGATTTGTAAAAGATGTGTCACTCACAGTGTTTCCATTCCTCTATTCCCAGTGGTGGGCCTCTTTGGACTAAAACAGTCAAACCATTATCTTTTCACTCTTGACTTATTGACAGGATGCTGGAAGAGGGCTAAATGGAGGGTATCCAATCACAGCTATTAAGGTCAAGCACATAAATATACACTCCTCTGACATGCTGATAGGCAGTGCGAGTGCCAAGCTTTATTCCCTACAGGAATCACATAAAGATCAAAGCAACTCGTACACTGACTGATCTTGTCTTATTGAGAAAACTAGGCTTTTGAAGTCAGGAGACAAAGACGAGTAGAGTTCAGGGAGAACAGTTGGCAGTGCACAAGTGAGAGTGGAAAAGCCCATTTATAAAAGTAGACACCCTATCCTTGAACACAGGTCCACGATGAGCCAGGTTCACTGCAGGGTGTCACACTCCAAACGTTACACTTCCCAGCAGCTGCTATGCAACTGAATCCTGCCCTCACATTTCATGAATTAGTTCCAGCTCAAGTCTCTATCTTCATATACCTGCAGTTCAGAAATGTTAATTTTATACTGCAAAACTATTTTAGCTACATCCCGGTTATGGGAAACGCATCCACCTTTTTTGTTTGTCAGTCATATTCCCCATGTAGTTCCTTGTTGTCATGCAACTGAAATGCTGTGATGTAGGTTTATTAGGATACCAGTAAATAATACATTGAGATACAATTGAGAATGTATAATATAGTCTGTAATCAGAAATTAAACAGGCTGTGTAACATGGAGTAGACAGGTTGAAGACCTGTGATGTCTGATTGTGGTCATTTGAGAATAGACAAGTAATACATGCCAACCAAAAAGGCATCTTATAAGTTTAAGGACAGGTTGCAAATGACATCAATCATCCTTGAATACTCTGTGATGTTGACACCGGGAAAAAAAAACATTCACGAGACCACCACCACCATCCACACACGCACACAAACACAGACCCAAATTTTGAAAAGCTGCAAAAAGCACCAGTTTCAGTACTGCAAGGGCTTTGGGGGGAAATAGTGTTTGAAGATCTGTCAAGCACTTACTTTGATGTCCCAACCCTTTAACAACACCCAACTTCCTCCTTTGCCACTCAGCGACTAAGTGATCTCTATCGCTGTGTTTATTACACAGTGACTCGATGCATATTTATGAAAAACGCACGTTTTAAGTAACAGATTTTTATTTTGTTTACTTTTCTTATTCCTTTGGTAGAAGCAGTTAAAGTCACTATTGCAGTGAAAAAACTATTGTCATGAACAAGAAGTTAAAGTAAATGACTTTCTCTCATAAGCAGATGGTCGACTTAGATTTGTTTTTTTCCAAAATCTGTATGACTGATAAATGTTAGATTATGGACAGATGGCAGAGGACAAAGTTCCATCAAGCAGAAAATGATACAAGGTATTTCGCATAGTAGCTACAAACAGATGTTTTGCACTGTTGTCACCAGCACTGACCTCCTCAGACACATTATCATTAGATGCCAGCTCTTCTGACTGTGGCTGCCATCTTGAATTAGTGATGGGCTAGTGTGCAGAGGGCCTTCCTGTCTCCTTGTCATCTCAACGGAGACAGAGGAAGTGGATCTCGCCCACAGCTTGTGCCCACATTTCACATCTACTCAGCTTCATGCTACACCATTCCTGTAGGCTGCTACAGAGCACAATTCTGCACACGAAGCCAAGCAAACTTAATAAACATGATCAACTCTCCCATATCTCTCTATTTAGAGCTTTAAAAGTCTTTACATGGCCTAAGTGCAACAGTGTGGGTAGTAGTTTGGCAAAATATGACATTAGAAATTAAATTGTAAGCGCAAACAAGTGTATTTGTAATTTAAACTCCAATGGACTTGACATTCTCTAAGATACTACCTAGGCACAATGGAAATGATTACTTAGAAGAAATTGTAAAGCTGATGTTTTTATAGCTTATTATACATGTGCTGAATCCAAAGTAACTGTTACTCTGATAAAGGAAATCTTTATGAATACTTCAACGTTCACATTTCTGGCATGATTCAATTCATTGCATTTGTTTAGGTATATCAGTTTATTTCACTTTAAGGTGCAACCATATACAAGGTAAATGAAACATGGCTCGAAAGAAATAAGATGAGATGCATATGACACTGCAATGAGGAAAACAGATAAAAATGGTTATTACTGTGACAAGAGACACAACAAGCACTGCGTCAAACAGCGTCAAAAACGAGCAGGAGATTGATGGACTGATGAAAGCACTCAGGGTACATTCATATATTCATGATGACATTTAACTTCCCTCAGTTTCCAAATGCGTTCTCTACTGTCACTGCCAAAGAAGTTCTTCTTGTTCCCAAAGGAGGTTTTACCTAGTTCGACATTTGAAGTCAGTTCGATACAGAGTACCAGGTGGAAAAGGCTTAATGGGGGATGTAAGTGGGTGAAACATGAACTGAGCAAGAGCAGGAAGATCACTGACACAGAGGCTGTTTTAAATTTGATTTAATGGTTGGTGTGAATGACAGGTTATATGAACATACAGACTGGTACAGTCTGACCATAAAAACAACTGGCTGGAAGCTGTGGAGGAATGTCTACTTTTCAGGGGTTTATATATATAAATTCAGAATATTTCACACAGTAAAATTTCAGATAGAAACTGTTGTGAGCAATTAATCCCAGACTGAATGTGAGTGGCATAAATAAATGCTGGCTAGCAAGAAGAAAGCAGAAAGTGATAAAGTTAAATTTAGGCATATGTTGCTATAATTTTGACTATTTGGAATGTGTGAGTATAAGAGAATAGCACAAATGCATATGCAGCACTTCCTGCTGCCGGTGTTGCTGCTGTTTGTGTGTCATGTTAAGTTAACATGCTGTATAAATTGATATTATTCATTAAATGTCATTCTGAATGCAAGTTCAAAACTATGCATTTAACTTTATTGAAGTGTTTTGTGAGTTTTTTGTCTTGTTCTGCTGTATTTTTAGGGAAAATAAATGAACGGCTAAATTATGAGCTTTTATTTACAAAATGGTTTAAAAATTCATCCTATGTAAACTCTCGTGGCCACGGCAGACATGGAGCAAGCAAAGCCGTTTTGTTAAGGGTCTAACATTTGTTTGAAGGGAATAATTTATCATAACCTCACATGATATTTTATCAACTTTTTCTTTTTTGCCAAGCTGCACCTCATTTAATCACCTCAACCGTAGTGAACTATTCCTCATGCCAGTCTTCATGCCAGCACACCAGGAGTTCATATCTCAAACTTGCCTTATTGTGTATTTAATAATAAATCATTTGGCTTTGCAGTATATCAACACAGCAACAGTTGGGTTTTGCGCAGTGAACATCCTTTTGAACAGACTGCTTGAACTGTCATTTTTTTCAGTTAATAAACTTTTAAAGATGTCTGTAGTTTCACCTTGAACTCTTAAATTAATTCCTATTGAGTTGTAATTAACTGTTCAAGTTGCAGGACCCCTAGTCAATGCCATGTCATGTATGGGTATTGCACTGCATTGTTGGCAGGCTGAGATCAGAGACAAAATGTGCAATCTCATTTTCATCATACTACAGATGCTATTCTTTTATATGTGTCCAATTTTATATGCTTCTTTTAGGGGTTGCCACACTGGATCATCTTCCTCAATCTCACCCAATCCCTAGCATTCTCCTCTGTCAAATCAACCTTCAACTCGACACGAATCTTCTCTGTGGTGTCGATCTTTTCATCCTGCCTGGCAGCTCCATATTCAACAAACTTCATCCAATACATTCACTGTCTAGAGTCTATAAGTTTGTCTCTAACCTGATCTGTCCCTGTGAGGTACTCATATCTAATCCTGTCCATCCTGGTCACTCTCAATCTTAGCATCTTCAGCTCTGCCACCTCCAGCTTGGCTTCTTTGTCTTTTTGTCAGTGGCACTGTCTCCATATCATACATCACAACAGGTCACACTACCATCTTGTAAATCTTCTCTTTCACTCTTGCTGCTATCCTATTTTTTTTTTTTGAACAAATCACACCTGACACTTGTCTCCGTCCCTCTGCTCAGCTTGAGCACTTTTCTTCACCTCTCTCGCACACTATCTATTGCCTTAGATATACTACAGATGCTATAGAAGTTAAATTTTCTTATTATTTATCAGTAAAGACAAAGTTGAAAAACACTGGTAATCCAAATACAAGACATTACATACAAAATAATGAATAATACAGTAAAGAAATAATATTCCCATTTTTATATACCTTGGTAACAACTTAAATAGATTAGCACAATCTATTTAAGTTGTATTTTACTGAAAAATGAGAAAACTGACCTAAAAATTCTAAACAAAAACAAAAGAAGAAAAAGTCTGTCAGCTTACATTCTCATTTTACGTTTTTGTTATCTGCAGTTGTCTCCTAAATCTGACTGCTGCATAAAGAAAGAACACTGATTCCAACAGCTTTACATTCACACTGTCTCCCCTGTCTGTCTCTGTCTGTGTGTGGGCATGTACACATGTGCATACATACACTGACCAGACAGGAGCATGGTCATTATTCGTATGGAAGTTACAGTAGGATGAGATACTAGTGAAGCATAGTGAGTGGGAGGTGTATGAAGCTGGCATGCCACATCTATTCTTCTGGCACTGACATTGGCCCTCAAGCTAAAGTCTTGATACCAGGCAACTCTGAGTCATGGGGCAGAGGGTAACATTGAGATGTGATTCTTTCTTACGCAATGATTTGTACACTGAAGAGCATAAAACACAATGACATTCACATAAACCACCCGTCACACAGCAAGGGAATGATAAGGTCCAGTGTTTTTATTGTAAACTTGAAGTCTAAGGTGAAAAGTTATAGGTTCAAACTTATATAAACCTCTAGTTGAAGCACAGCATAATAAAGCATAAGTTATTTAAGTCACAATACACATCAACCGAATTCTTACGCTGGATCAGCAGGGATCGTCTAATGTTAGAAACATGTTAGTGGAGTAGAAACAGCAGTTCAGAGATTCCATCAATGTCCACCCCAAATATACCTGCACTGGTACTGAAATATCACACTCGACACAATGTAAAGGCATCGAACAGTAGCAGTCCTGTATATTATCACTGATAAATCCACTGGGAGAGATTGGACTGTAACTAAGGTGGTTTGTAGCAGAATGTTGGACCCAGCAAGAACAGTGCAGCATTATTTGTCTGGTGTGGTGTGAATGTGTAAAATTAAGTAGCTGTGGATACGAGAAGAGCTGGCTGATAGAAGTCAAAGAGGTCATAGTTAAGTTTATGTGGTGCTGTGGGTTTGACTAAACCCACAACAGCACAGTGCTTGAATTTTTGTTCTCAAGCTTTTTGCTTTTTAGCACATGTGGTTTTTCTTTAGTGCTGGCTAAAATGGTTTTGGCATGTCCCAAAAATATATCTGTGATATCTATATTGTCGGACTTGTGCTAATTAAAATATTTCGTGACATGAGCACACCTGCTCTCCAGTAGTGGTGCTGCCTAAATGGTGTAAAGGCATTGACTGTCTTTTCACACGTCACTGAATGATGTGTAATACTATCAGTGTTGGGAAGGTTACTTCTAAAATATATTCCACTACAGATTACGGAATACATGCCACCAAATGTAATGTATTCCGTTACGTTACTCGATGAGAGTAACATATTCTGAATACTTTGGATTGCTTAATATATTGTAACAGAATACAGTTACTCATATTTTGTATTTTAAGTACATAACGCCAGTACATGTATTCCATTACACCCCAACACTGAATACTATCAGCTTTCATTGTCAAACGCAGACAGACAGTTTCACCTCTGGGTAAAAGTCACGCATTTTGAAGCATGTTGATTACAGTGGTAAAAAAGGTATATTTTAAATCTATTGTTGCAAAGTGACAAAGGTCTGGCTGTCTAACATGTACGAATTGAAATTAATTAATTGAAGCTGTTTGACTATATAGTTAAAGAGGGTATGCACAGTGTATGTGTGACAGATCAGTCTTCCAAGTATAGATGGAAGTAGATGATCTGCTGACAAACACAAAATACAGGATTAAAGTTCAGGCAGACAGCTATAAAAAACCTCAGCATTTGTTATAAGTATTAAAGCAACAACACAAAGGTAAGGTAAGATGACTAATATGAAAAAAAAAAAACATCTTGGGTTAGTTAATTGCGACATCAAAAACCAGGCAATATCACATATTTAAATAAAACATTGCCTCTATCCTGTCATATAGACTTAGATACAGCCCTAACGTGCAAGTATTAGGAATAGAAAAGCACAATGTGGTTGTCAGTCTATGTAACACAAACACTATATGACACATAGATTGACAAGGCATTGAGCACAGCATAAACTATAGTAACAACAGAGCAAAAGTCAATCTTGTCCATGTCAAACAGACTTTACAATACAATACAACTTTATAATTCAGGTCCAATGAAAACAATTAGGAATATGCAAATTATAATAAAAATATATATTTCTAATTTATTTTAGGCTTTTCTGTTCCTTTACAGCCTGAGCCCTCACTTTCTTCAACTGTTTTATCATGTCACCATAATCAGGTTGCAAGCTAACAGGTTAGCTCTTAAAGGGAATACAATTGTCCTACAATTAAGAAAAAGACTTATAGAATGTACATAAAAGATGGATGTAACCTCTGAAAAGAGAAGCCAATGCTATGTTTGGGGAAATAAATAAACAAATAAAAGAGATCTTACTTCTCATGTCATTTATGACCACGGAAAACATTTACCTAAAGAGTTTCTGATTCCAAAGAGTTTATCTCTTAAGCCTTAACTTGTGCAACATATTGCTCCTTTTCTAAATTATGACCCAGTATAGGATAGAAAAGACATTTTAGCAGGGTATGATTCAGGGTGAGAGAAATATATCGTTGATTATACACCAGACCGACTGATTTTTTTTAAGTTCAAAAGAGAAATGATAGAAAATGAACTGCAGAATTGTTTCATGTCTCGGTGAACACTCTTTTTACATTTCTTTAAAATCCGGATTGAATCACGTTTTTCTCCATTTTATTTTTATTTTTATCATTTCTAGTTTTTCAAAAAGCGATCTGCAAAGATATATAACGAACAAATGAAAGCACTATTTTTGTACTTCTTGAAAACCTTTTTTAGGGTTGTTCGAGCATGAAGAGGAAAGATGCTTGTGTTTTCATTTGGTTCCTGTACTTTCTGAAAAGTTTAATTTCAACGAGTCAATCAGGAGGATGGCAGCAAAGAAAGCTTTTGTATGTGATGTTTGTTTCACACTCCACTCAGCATGTACGTGTTGTCATGAAAGATTGTAGTTTCCAAGGTGCACACTGTATGGAGTTCAACAAGTGATTGATTTCCCCTTGCACAAGGGGAATGACAGTTGGAAGATTATCGGTTTGTTTTTCCTCACCCTCTCTCCACAGGTAATTTTCATGTTGTAAATGGAGGTATTGATTCAGGCTCCACTCTGTTTGTCCTCAGCTCAGTTTATCATCCGAGGAGAAAACAGGAATGGGAGCTTTCATAAGTTTGACTTCATAGCATGGGGGAATGTGATGAATGGCTTCAACATGACATGCAGTTTTCTTTAGGATACTTGCTACACCTTTCTGATTTGACTGGATTTTTTATTTTTTCTCTGTTGACTCACTTCTAAATATATGTTATTTTTTTCTATTAGTTCTGACACAGTCAACATATTTTCTATCCTGTGTTTAATGTAAAGATCTAATACTTGATGTTTTTATATAGCTTATAGGAGGTTTGTTGATGTAAATTTACAATAATGTGTGGTTATATACATACTGAAAGAATGTGACCAAAATGACTTTGAGAAGGGGGTGGGGAACTGATTGCGCGGCCCATACAAGTTAACAAATGACATACCTGTGGAATGATGGAGATGTGTAGGGTAATGGACTTTATAATCAGGTTTTTTAACACAATGAGAAGATGCCTGTGGATTGGACAAGTTGACAGGTAACAAGTCTCAAGAAAAAGGGTGATTTACAAAGTAGTAGCTACACGGGCTAAAGTTGCTAAAGTTAAAGCAATAGCATGTTAATATATGAATGACTTGCCGAAGCTAGGTTAAAAAGAGATGTGACATTCAGTAGTATGGCTAATATGGCTTTGATCACTATAGCTTCAAAATTTCCTTTAAGATTGCTGATGAAAAAATATATAGCATGGACTATGATGTTCTCAGACAGGATATGCGATCTTTTATGAGATTAGAGAGCAGCTACTGTAGAAGAGAACCTGGAGAAGTATAAAGAGACTGAATAAACATGTGAATGACAGGGAGTAGAAGTAATGAAATTGGATGAGTTTAAGCCTTGGATGCACAACCTACCAATACCTACACTCTTCCACGAGTGGGGTCAAAAATGACCCCAAATAAAATCAATGCGTTTTGCAATAAACTCGGTTGTTATTCTTCAAAATCTTTAAAACAGAGAGTTGTAATGTTTTCATATTCCAAGTATTCCTCATAGAACATGTTTGTGTTACTTTTCATTTACAATTTAGCACTTAATAATCAATCAGGTCAATCAGGTGTCAAAACATGTTTGTGTGTCCTATGTCTGGAGGATGAACAGAGAACATTAAATAGGTCCGGAGAGATAACACTGTCCACGAATATGTACCCACACAAACATCTTATCTCGTACTGTGTGCAGCTGTCACAAACTTCTTGCTTCTGGCTGTGACGGGCTTGCTCGGCATATACTGCAGAAGCTGGGTCTTCCCTCTGAAAGGCACAAGTTGTTCATCCACTGTAACACATTCACTGAGGATGAATTTCTACCTGTAGTTGACCAGGAACAGGCCCCATATGTAGCAGAAAGCTGCCGTGTTTGTTTTCACTCGGTAGGCTCTGGTCCTCTTGTCACAAAAGTACAAGAAATGGCGAATATCATCAAATCTTCAAATTGACATAGTGGCCTTGTACAATGGGTTATGCAGATGACTCCAAAAAAAGACACAGACTAGTACATCTCAGTTCTTCTCACTTCCTGCAAGAATGGTCAATCCAATGAAGGCCACGAGCTCATGTTTGTGCATGTCAGCACCTCTTCTATTATATATCATAAGA